>CM076570.1:89416836-89625622 GCA_034641835.2 Pinus albicaulis
GGAATCTACTAGCTATGCGGTGGGTATCTCCATCATGATAATGACGGTGCCCCCTATGATGGTTGCGGGGTCTACTGTCCTGCTGAAGCTGAACAAAATCTCTGAACGAGAGAGCATCCCTGAACTCCTGCCCATAGGCCTGATACTCTGCAAAATAATCACCCATATGACCGGGCTCTGTCTCCTGCTGGGCTCCTGCCCTCGTGTCTGCTCCCAGAAAAGTGGGCATGGTAGAGCGTGTAGGTGCATGTGATGCCTGGTGCTGGGTAGCATCACGCTGAGTGGCAATACGCTCCGGCAAATGGTGGGATGTAACCGATCCCTCACCGATCTGGAAACCCCTTGGGGTTTCACGCTGTCTAGCCTCCACAGCGGTGAATCTCTGCCCCATCACCTCGATCTGCCTCGCCAGATCCTGTACTGATCTGAGGAGTGCTTCCCCAAACTGTTTGGCCTCACTGTCATCTGCCATCGGCTCTCTCTGCTTTGCGTCCACCACAGGCTCCTCCTGCTCTGCATCCACCACAGGCTCCTGTTCCGTGTCCATCACCCGAACACGGTCTCCCTCTCTGTAGGTGTTCTCCAACCTACACTCAAGATCTTTGTACTTCCTGCCCCTGTAACAAATGTAGGGCTTCTCCCCCGGTGTCATAGACAACTAGCTCCACAGGCTGAGCCAGAACTATGCTTTGATACCACTGTAATATCCCGTTTTGGGGATATTTCTAAAACTCAAGCAAACTCCAACCAGAGGTGGACTGGGAGGGCGTTTACCAGATATTTCACCTCTGAGAAGAGGGTGAGATTTGGAGGCTACCTGGCCCTTTCCAGACTCTGTCTAAGAGTATGGGGAAAATACACACAAGTGGTATAGAACTAGAATGCTCACAGATACAAAAATAACAGTAATGCAAGCATACAATAGCATTGAGAGATTGTATAACAAATACTCTAGAAATATAGAGAGAGAATGCTAAGCCATTTTATTGTACTGAGAAATATAATAAAAGTACAATAGGTGATCAGAGTGATGGCACCTAGACTTGCTCAAGGCAAGTGAAGAAATACTCTCAGAATAAACAAGAAATGGCTGCTCTCTGAACTGTGTCCCAGCTGCTGGAAAACTGCCGTGTAGCTGCTACTGCTGAAATGAAAGGATGATTTGGGGCTGTTCCCCTCCTCGGAATGAGCTGAAAATCTGGAATCCACCTCTACTCACCAATCACAGCAAAACCCAAAAATCATATCTGAAATGGCTGACCCCCAAAAATCACCCCCTTGGGGAATTATGTTGTCCTCCAAGGCTCTACGCAGAGGTTGAATAGAAGCCACTGAAATGCAGCCTCAAACTCCACCAAAATCCTCCAACAGGCAAGGGTTGGTCCCTTGCTCAATCTCCAAGCTGAAAACCCTTGCAAGAAACTCAATCCGGAGCTCCCCTAGAATGGACTGCGTCCTCCCTCTCAAGATTGCGCAGTCTCTGAATGCAAAGCTCCGCAAGAAAACCCAAACACCAATCCTCCTACAAAATGATGATGAAACTACCTTGCCCGAGCAGACACTCGAAGTCCCCTGGGGCTAAGGGTGAGATCTCCGAATGAAGACACTCGATGCACTAAACAGTGCTGCAAACAGGCTAAACAGCCAGTGTGCTGAAGAAGTCGAAGTGACTAGCTCAAATGCATAAACTCGGATGATCAAATGAGGAGGCTCCTCCCTCTTTTATAACGTTGGCCTCTCTCAAAACCCTAAGGCCCATCTCCTCAACGTAGCCTCCCTCTTGCCACGTGCTCCTCTCCATCTACGCAGTCCCTCCTAGTGCATACGTGGGCCCTATCTCTACGTGGTCCTTGGCCCTCCTTGGCTTCCTTTAAGTTACAACGTTGTGCTACCAGGGAGTGACTTTATTCCCAAAGTGAGTTATATCCCCCTTTACTCACCTTTTTATTTATAAATAAACTATAGAAGGCAAAATTGAGCAAAATCGAATATTCCAATTAGCCATTGCTAATTAGGAATATTACACAAGGGCAATGCTGTATGATCAAGACATGCCCAAATTTTTGTGGGTTGAGGCTTGAAATACATCCGTGTATGTGGATAACATGGTTCCTCCTAACGCATTGTGTAAGGTTACTCCTGAAAGCGTGTTCACTGGAAGCAAGCTTAAAGTGAGCCACTTTAGGATATTTGGCAGTATAGCGTAGTGCGATGTACTCGATGAGAAGAGGAGGAAGTTGGATCAGATTGCAGAGTTAGGATATCTTGTGGGGTATAGCGAGAATGCCAAGGCTTATCGCATCTATATCCTCGAGAGTAGGAAGATAGTAGTGAGACGGTATGTGAAGTTCATGGAGGAGAGAGCCTTCAAGAAATCCTGGGAAATGTCTTTTGCTATGCAGTCTGAGGAGGATTAGCTGGTCTAGCCACAACAACCTGCGGAAGATGGCTTTTGTTGGAACACCTAATCCTCATGGGTAGGTGTGGAATGCGAAAAGTCACAATGGAGTCCAAGTGACCTTGGAAGATGAAACCAAGAGTCACACCATTGTACTATAAATGTACATCTTTGTATAATGGAAAATAAGAAAGCCTCACGCTTATCTTTCATTGTGTGTTGAGTCTCTTGTGTGTGCATTCTTCTTCCTCATACACCATGTGTGTGCTTCAACATGGTGTTTAACATGGTATCAGAGGCATGGTGTTTGCTGGCCCTGTTCCAATTTGAGTGAGCCATTTGTGTTTATGGCCTGTGCATATCTGCATTTTTGCAGCATTTAGAGAGTTTTTGCAACAGTGTTTTTGCCGCCATTTAGAGGTGTTTTGAAGAGACTTTCTGCAGCATTCAGAAATCTGCTTTGGAGAAGGAGCAGCATTCAGAAATTGGCAGCATTTAGCATTGGTTTTGAAGAAGGCAACACTGCCCATCTGAAGGTTTTCATTCTCATTTGTCCTGCAATTTCTGCATTTTAAATTCTGCATTTGAAGAGCTGCTGGATACTATTTAAATTGGATTTCTGAACAAGTTTTTGGGTTTTTACTGGAAATATCTCTGAGTTTTCATTGGAAGATTTCTGAGAATTCTGAGTTTTTCTACTGCTATATGGCCCTCTGCAATTTCTTGAAGAAAAATACTGGTTTTTTGAAGTGAAAATTTCTGAGTTTTCTACTGCTGCTGGATTTGTTCTGCTATACATTTGAAGAAAAAAAATCTGCTGTGTATTTGAAAAGAGAAAATTCTGCTGCTGAGTTTCACTGTCTAAAAACTGCTCTGCAATTCTCTGAGAAATTTCCGAAGTTGTTACCTGCAGTGTATCTGTTTTAAAGTCCAACTCCTCTCTGCTGTGTTTTCTTTATTAAAAAAAAAAAAAAAAAAAACAAAAAAAAAACAAAAAAACAAAAAACAACTGAACACGGCCCCTGCAACATTCTCAATGTCTTACCCTCAACCCGCACTGCAATCTCACGCCTCCGCCCTCAGAGTCAAACTCTGGTGGACAAGTCTCCACTACCCAATCTGATGTTAGATGAATATCCTCCAACACAATGGGATCTGAATCAGGTCTTTTGTTCAACAATTGGTTGCGTCTTAGTCGGAGGTTGTACTGGACATACACTAGATCATTTAACCATTTTTCCTCCAAATGGTTTCTCTTCTTTGTGTGAATCCTCTCAAAGATAAACCAATTGCACTCACACCCAGAAGCACTGCAAGTTTGACTCAAAATGCAGATTGAAGACCTCTGCAATTCAGGACAATGGCTACTAAATGCCTCCCACCATTGTGCTGCAAAAAATGAGTTTCAGTTAGCTCAACAATTTATATCCAATTTTGAAATTGAAATTATAAACAATTATACAAAATAATAAAATATGAATTTGAAAATTGAAATTCTTTGATTACCTAGCTCATCTGATTCCCTTGGAATCCTTGCAAGTTTCTTGCTAAAGGTACTTGTGGCTTGGATGAACACAGTGATCTGATTGTGTATCTTCAACTGGTCACTCTCTGTGGGGATCATGCGATCAATGCAGTCAATCAATCCATCTCTAACCTCCCCAGTCAAAGCTCTTGCTTTCTGAGCTTTATAATGATACCTTGGGTTTAGAAAATACCTAGCTACATGTATAGGGCGATGGAGTTGATTGTTCCATCTCTGGTCAATGATTGCCCAAATGGGCCCATACTTACCCGCTCTGTCCTTGTATGCTGACCTTATTTTCTCCTTTGCTTGATCCATAGCCTCATAAATGAAGCCCATAGGCAATCTTTCCCCATCCACCCAGTGCAACACCTTAACCAGTGGCTCAGCATGTTTCACAATCTCTATTGCCTTTTTCCAAAATATTTCTTCATTGACTTTCCTTTTCACATCTTTGCCATTCTGTTTGCGAGCCCACTGACATTCATTCCGTTCATCATTAGAAAACAACTTTTGCAAGTTTCTATGTTGGGCAAGCATAGATTGCAATGTCAAAAAATGTGTTGCAAATCTAGTGATGGCAAGCCTAATAATTTCCTTGCCTCCTGTGTGTTTCTTCATCAGATTCAGAATCCATGAGTGATTGTAAATATATTTTGTGATGCTTTTGGCATGCTCTATAGTGTTCTTGATCCAGTCTATTTGGCCAATATCCTCAAGCATGAGGTCTATGCAATATGCAGCACATTGGGTCCAAAAGATGGTTGGGTGTTTTTCCTCTAACAATTTACTAGCAAGAACATAGTTAGAGGCATTATCTGTGATGATTTGAACAACATTTGCCACCCCCAACTCTTCAATAACCTCATCTCAAAGATGAAACAACAAATGTGCATCTTTCACCCTATCAGATACATCAACTGATCTTAGAAACATGGTTCCCCGTGGGCAAAAGACAAGAAAGTTTATGATGGTATAGTTCCTCTGATCAGTCCATCCATCTGACATGATGGTACATCCTGTATGTGTCCATGAGTTTTTGAACTCTGAAATAATCATCAATGGACATAATCTCTTTTTGCAAAAGAGATCCTCTTAACTCGTGCATAGTAGGGCCTTTGAAGCCCTTTCCAGCAGCATATATGGCATCAAAAGTAGGTTTATAATATGGTGAACGAGTAGCGTTGAAGGGAATATCAGCATCATACCACCATCTAGCAATGTAATCACGAGCAACATCTCTCAATTCTTTTTTCCAATGAGCATCTAAAGTGGGCTGCACTTGACCTCTACTTGGAGGACTAGGACCATGTGCACTATCAGAGGGAGAAGAGGGCATGAAAAAACTTTTGATAGTACCCTTATTTCTCATTGCACCCTTACCCTTTTCAGAAATAGACTCCATAGAGGGAGGAACACAGCGAAAGGGGTTTGATGCATTAGTGCAAGGGATAGATGAAAAACTCTCATAATCAAAACTTGGGTTGGCAGCCATCATGTGTTGTATATTTCTCTTCCTCCCAATTTCAGCCTCTATTTCTTTTTGCCTAATTTTGTCCTCCTCAAACTTCTAAATTTGCTCTTTCAACTCCTTCCTAATTTCTCCAATGTTTTGTGCTTCACATGGAGTAATTTGGTCTCTAAGACCAGCCAAATGTAGTTTCAGTATATGAATGCCCCCTCCACCCACCCTAATTTTTCTCTTACAAAATTTGCAATGCATTTGATCATCGACCATTCCAGCGTATGCCCAAGTAGCATCTTTCATTCTAGGGGCCATTTTGCACTGAGTTTGTGACTTGGAAAGAAAAGGTTTAAATCTGAAAATGAAAACAAAAAAAGACTATTCATTCTATGTTCATTTCTTTCGCCAAAAACTATGTTTACCATTTTCAGATTTGCAAAATAAATAAAACAAGCAAAGACAGATTTTAGAAGAGAAAAAATAAATACCTCTAGCCTCTAGCCTCCTCAATGCACAGCTTCAACAAACCAACTTCTCAATGCTGCTCCAAATCTTGCCCAATAAGCTCCTCACTGCTGCTCCAAAGCTTGCCCAAAAGACTTCTCAAAGCTGCTCCAAAACCAACTCCACAACTGTTCACAAATTCCTCACAAATGCTCACTAAAATTCAATGAGATAGATGTGAGGTATTGAGAGGGGTTGGGTAGGTTAAATAGAATGGGGATGGGTTAGATAGACAAACAAAAACCTAACAGCAAGATGAAACCGTGTTTGAATTCCGTTTTTTTTTAGTTTTGGGGGTTTGCGGCCACCTGGGAGCTGTCCAGCTGAGTTAGCTCGGGCTTGGCCGAGCCTGCCGGTTTGTGACCGAGTTGGCCGAGTTGGTGTACGGCTCGGCTGGCTCGGTCACAAACTGGCTGCCGGACCGGTTTTACCACCGAGTCGGACCGGCCGGACCGGCCGGGGGTGTGGCTCAGTCAACTCAGCCAAATCCGAGCCGGCTCAGCCGATTTTTAAAACTATGGTTTCAATATATAAATAAAACAATGCTCAAATCACACCAATGCAAGAACTGATACAGATTCATGCACTTCCAATACAACGCAGAGGAGGCATATATATAAAGGTTTCAAAACATATATAAACAGCTCCCAAACTAATGCAACACAGTCCCTTCAACGCACATTACGGGAGTTTTAACGCACATATAAATTCAACTAAGTCAATGTAGTCAGCAATGCTTGCTCCAAACTCACGCTTCAACATTGAATACAGTGCTTAACATTTAGCATTCAACACAACATTCATTTAACTCATGCTTCATTATGTAATATCAACCAACGACTTGTTATATAAGCAATGGAAGCAATGCAGCAACAGCCCTCTTAAAAAATGCAGCAACGATTGCCTTTAATAAATGGAACGATTCATGTCATACATAAACTTCACTGTTTAACGCACAGATTATAACCCAATGAACATACCAGCATATAAGAACCAATGTAGGAACCCAATGCATGCGTAGAGCACGAACTAGCATAAAGAATCAACGCTCCATTCCAACGCATGTGAACCAGCATACATTCAAGCAGCGCTCAGAAAGTCCAGCAGACTGGTGTAATTGGCAGATTGACTGACCTGCAAGAGCAGCAGGACTGAAGCAAAGGAGTTGTGGGGGCAGAGAGAACTGAATTTAGAACACCATGTCAGGGAAGGCATTGGTAATAACACAAATTCATGCATTCTATTATGAAAATCATTAATATATCCAAGGAGAGGGAGACTATTGGAATTCATATTACAATGTCTTTTCATCTTCTCATTTTTTTATTCACAATATTTACAATATTTCCCAATCCCTAAAGATTAGGTGTCAACAGATCTGATGCTTACCAAATCCTCATATTCAGGAGAGGAAGTGTTCTCAGTGATAGTGTCTTCATTAAAATTTTCCTCTTCAATAGATGCATGAGGTGGCTCTTGTACTTCTTCATCTTTGGATTTTTCTATGGAGTTTTGAGGTGGCTATTGGGAATGCTCCTCGTCAACAAGCTCACCATTTTCAACGGCCTTCATCAACATGCTTCTCATGTTCTTGATCTTTGATCGGGTTAAAAGGATTTCCTTTTTCTTGCTCTTGATCTTCAATCAAATCTTGAGGTGACTCTTGCTCTGGCACGAGCACATGAGAACATGCCTATTCCATATGCTCTTTATGTTTTTGATCCTTCATCAGGAAGTGGAATGATGCTGATATGTGTGCATGAATACCAATACAAATGCCCAAAAATGGTGTGATGAAGAGTGTGCCCTAGGGGAATGTGCAGAGGAGGTGGGGCAATCTGAATATGAAGATAAGAAGGCTTCAAAACAGTGCATATACCATAATACACTAACCTTGTGGAGCAACCTAGAATATTGGGCCAAGAAGGTCCCTGTGCCTATGATTATATGCCAAATGTTCCAAACAAGGGGAGGTTTGTACTCCATCAAGTAACTAACTACTCAAGGGATGTGACATCGCTATCAAAATGTCAATATCCACTGGCAGGTTCCAATACCAAGCATACTTTGTCATGAATCAATGCACCCATGTGGACCTTGAAGGGCTATATCAGTGTATGGTGAAGAACTCTAATAAAACCATAAACTGTGATGAATAAGTCCATAATAGAGATAATACACCTCATGTAACCAAGGCGCTCCATAAACCACTTCATGTAATCTCCAATAAGATGCTCTACTGTGGGGGGTGGAGGAATTCCAATAACGAGTGTGGGAACTAACACTTATATTCAAGACACCTTACCACCTACCTTACTCGTTAAAGATGCTTTACGGTGGGGTTTGGTGGAGGTGTGGGAATTGCAAATATTGATTTTGTGAACTAACGCTCCTATTCAAGACATCTATAAAAATGATATTTGAGATCTGTGAATTCAGGAGTAAGGGGCGCTCAAAGTCATTATACTGCATGATATCCTGCCAGAGAATGGTCTTCAACCTGGATAAAATTCTCATGCTAAATGAGACGATAACTAGTGGATCCAGATCTGCTTGGCATACTTTTGGGGATTGGAAGCATGGGCAGATGTGCTTGATATTTGTTTCTGTTTTGCCAGAAATTTGAAGCCCCAAAAAGAAAAATCAAAGAAAAAGCGCATAGTAAAGTAAAATAAAAAAATAGAAAAAAGAAGTTTTGGGGCCGTAAAACCTTGATGGTTTCTGACAAAATATCCCATTTCTCCATAATCATACACTCGAGTTCGAGTTTTTCATAGGATTCTTCTTTCCTGAGATTCTGAGAGCTAGGTGGAGCAAAATATATCTGAAGATCTGATTTGTTTTTGTTAAAATATAGAGATGTATAGTGTATCTTTATTTTTTTTTATATATTTTGTTTCCCTGTGTCTAGATCCTCCCTTTTAAAACAAACTGGTAGATCGTTATCTGGATCTGATCTGTTCCTATGGATGCTAGTTTCAAGAACATTTGGCACTGTTAGATGATAGATTGGATTTTCATTGAAGTTACAAACTATGGATTGTAGGAATGCCCCAGTTGATGGTATTTGATCCGACACATGATAAGACATCACTGTTTTAGTTGTTAGTTTTTTCACATTTTTTGGACAAGTTCTTAATATTCCTATATGGGTATTTTTTATGTCTTCAACTTTTGTCCTGGGAAAAAATTGTAGAGTTGTTTATACTCATTTCAGAAGTGGAGTATTGATATTTTGTGTAACTTTATCATTGTTAAAACCCTAGAAATCTAAAATTACTGAATATCTGTCACGGTTCTGGTTACAAACTAGAATCTAAATCGTCTGGTTTGACAATCTTCAAGCAACTTGCAGTGAAAGTAGGAAGCTTATTGGAGATATCAAGGTTTGTAATTTAATGGGTTGAAAAGTGATGTACGTGTGGCCACTGAAATGATTTTATATTGATATGATAATTCTAATGCATACCTTATCTGTTTGTTGCAGTTGCGAGCCATCCAAAGAGACATAAAAGTTTGCAACTCTGATGAAGAAGCTAAACTCCTCAAGTATTCTGAAAATCAACTTATAAATAAGGTTGGAATCTATTTTCAGTAAACCCTCTAAACAATCAGTCACTATAATCATTAATATTAAAAATGATTCGTTAGAAATTTTATTAATGTATTATAGTATTCTGTTTGATGCAAATGGATATTCTGCTATTGTAAAATCTAATATAGGAAAGGCAGGTGATTCTTTGTAGTTTATTTTATTTTTATTCTTGTCATTCTGTCACCACTAAAGAGTTATTATTGTGACATTTAAATACTAGATCATTAAATGAATAGCGAAATTTGGAGCTAGCAACTTTTTAGAAGAAACATTGTTTGTATATTTTATATGGCATAATTATCAACAATCATCTATTAATGTGTATGTTGTCTGATGTTTGTAGCAGGGTTGCGGGGAAGCTTCACCCCCCGTTGTTCCCGCTCCCGAAACGCGCTCCATTCGGGAGCGTTTTGGGAGTGCTTGGAAACGCGCTCCTGAAAACACTTCCTGAGGGGAGCGTTTTTTGGAGCACGTTTCCGAGCACTCCGCGGGTGGAGCTCGGGGAAGCGAAAACGGTGGCAACTTTAATTCCACCTACGCCTTTCGGGAGCATTTTTGAGCGCTTCCGACGTTTAAAAACGCTTCGGGAGCATTTTTTAAATGCCGGAAGTGGTCGAGGAGCGTTTGCTCTCGAACGCTCCCCGGCAAAAAAAACGTTTCCCTTCGGCGAGAATTTTTTTTTGTTGAAAAATCGTTTTGTTTTTAAGAGGGAGGGAGGGTCATTTTGTTTATTGTTTGTAGTTGAGTGAGTGAGAGAGTGAGAGGAGCAAGAGGAGCAAGAAGGAGAGCTTGAGAGTGGAGCTGCAGAAGTGACAAGGAGAGAGCAAGGAGCAAGCTGCAAGGCAACAGGAGGATTGCAAGAAAGAGGTAGGTCTTCTAATCTAATTTTGTATTCTCTAGGATGAATTTGTAAGTTGTTTAAAAATGAAAACTTGATTTTTTTCTTCAATGTTGCATTTTATTGTGTTTAAAAATTAAAAATTGAATTGTTTTTTTCCTATGTTGCATTTCCTATTCCCATTTGGCATTTCTCCATTTGTTTTGCAGGCTAGAAACTTGAAACATCATGGCTATATGGCTAGGGATTTTCCTCATGTTGGTTCCTTTCTTTGTAATAATGGTGGTGGAGAGTAGTAAAAGAAAGAGGCAAATCAGAGAAAAGGAGGATGAAGAGGAGGGTTATGGTGGATTTGAAGAAAATCCTGAAGAGGAGGAGTCTTATGTTCAGGAGGAAGTGGGGCGTGGAGAACATGAGGACATAGATTCCCCAACTAGACAAGACCAAACTCAGACACCTTTGTGGAAATATGTTCAGAAACAGGAAGGAGGGAAAGGTCGTGGAACCACTAAATTTATGTGCCCCCATTGCAATAAACAATACCATGGTTCATACACCCGTGCGAGAAGGCACCTTTGTGGGAAAATGCCAAGGGATGGAGAAAAAAATATACGAATCAAAATTTGTACTAGTGTGCCAGCAACACAGAGAGAGAAATATAGAAAGGAAGAGGAGGCTGCCCTACAGAGATCTAAAAGATCTAGGGGTTTCATTGATTCTTATTCAGGCCCATCACGTCATGGACAAACAAGTCCAACTTTCAGCCATGCCAGTGGTTATGGAGGCAGTGGCACATCTGGATTAAGGCATAGAACCATATCCGATTTCCTGGACGAAGGGTGTAGGAATGATGTGGATTCAAAAGTTTACCGATTTCTATATGCATGTGGGGTGTGCCATTCAATGTTCTTCGCTCACCTTATTGGCATGAAATGGTTTCTGCCACTAATGATGCCCCCAAAGGATAGAGGAGCCCTGGGGTATGACAAGACCAGAACCGTGGGTCTTGATCATGAAAAAGCTAAAATAAACCATTCTTTGGCTAGAATGACAAATTCGTGGAATGAGCATGGGGTATCCATTGTCTCTGATGGATGGACCAATGTAAAAGGAAAGCCATTGATAAGTGTTTTGGCTGTGTTGGTTAGTGGTGCAATCTTCCTGTCAGCATATGATTATTCAGACAAATTCAAAACCGACATTAACATTGTAGAACCATTACTTGATATAATTGAAAAGACTAGGCTGCTAACTAATAATACTGCTAATGCATCACTGATAATGCTGGTAACTGTAAGGCAGTAGGAGCAATTATTGAGGATAAATACCCCAACATATTTTGGTTTGGGTGTTTGGTTCACACAAGATGCATGATATCATTAAAAACAAACAACCTCAATTCAAATGGCTTGGTGATTTGTACAAGAGAGGTAAAAAAATGATAAAATTTATTACAAATCATAGCAATACTCATGGGCTTTTCCGTACTCACTCCAAATTGGAGTTGTTGAAGATAGCAAAGACTAGATTTGCTAGATATTACCTCACCTTCAGGCGCCTTTTGAAGGTAAGAGAGTCATTGGCTGCAATGGTATCAAGCCCACACTGGCAGGTATTAAAGGATAGGGCAGCGACAATAGTTGACAGGCAAGGTTTCGAACATGTGGAGGAGACTGCCCTTGACCCTTTGTTTTGGGCACGTGTGAGGGAAATTTTGAATTTCACCAAGTCCATTTATTACATGATTCGGTTTGCAGATACAGATAAACCAGTGATTGGGGAGGTTTATGAGCAGATGGACAGCATGTTGGGCCAAATAAAAGATGTTGTTATGGATCATGATCCCAACTTGTATGCTATGATTCATGACTGTGTGTGTGCATGGTGGAATAAACTCAATGTTCCACTACATGCCTTGGCATATATCCTTACGCCAAAATATTACTCTTCATCTTGGTTGGGCCAACCTGCACTTGGAGGTGGGGTTAGGATCAAACCTCACATAGATCTAGAGGTACAAGAGGGGTACATGAAGGCATTAGACAAGTTGGTACCCGATAGGGAGGAGTGTGCTAGATTGCGCCTTGAATTAGGCAAATACTTCAGTTGCACTGATAACTTTGGTTCTTTCCATGCAATGGAAGACAAAGGCAGATTTGATGCTCTCACATGGTGGGAAGCATATGGCGGCATGGGACTTTTGCCAAAGTTGGCAAAAAAAGTTCTCTCACAGGTTGTGAACACTTGAGAGGTGTTGGAGCACTTACAACTTCATACATAATGTGAGAAGAAACATGCTGAATGAAAACCAAGCTGAAAGCTTGGTTTATGTGCATTACAACTTGAGGTTGTTGAGCCATTACTGTGATCGGGCAAATGAGGATCAATCATACAGAGTCTGGGACAGCAACCCAGAGGATGATAATTTGGAGGACGACACGGTACATATGGAAGAATTGGAAGAAGAACTTTTTAGGGATGATGATGAAGCATCTGCAACATCGCCACACACAGGGCCAGTCCTACCATCTACTGGTAGCAGTGCGGGTATGGGTGCCAGTGCCAGTGCCAGTGCCAGTGCCAGTTCTCGATATCAAACTATTGTTCCTTTGCAAATTCAGCCTCCACCTTCTAGTCATGGTCGTGGTACTCCTGAGAGTACTAGAAGACCACCATTTCCTCGTGGCTCGCAAAAATTAGACATTTCTCTTGGGCATGGCAAGGGGCCAGCCAATAAATAAAATTGATTTGTTGTTTACTAGTCTTTTCTATTTTCTAGTAGTTTTTATCTTTTATAACTGTTGACAGTTGAACAGTTGAAACTTGACTCTTTCATATATTTAATGACAATTTAAGTTTGAGGTTTGAATTTGAAAGGTGAAACTTTGAAGTTGGCATTTATAAGTTTACAAGTCATTATGAATTATGAATATGATGCTTCATGAAAGTTATATGGTGATCAATGAATCAATGATGATAAATGTTATATAATATCAATGATGATAAATGTTATATATTGAATTTTTAAATCAATGAATCAATGATGATAAATGTTATATATCAATGATGATAAATGTTATATATTGAAATTTGAAATCAATGAATCAATGATGATAAATGTATATTGAATTTTGAAATCAATGAATCGATGATGATAAATGTTAGATATTGAAATTTGAAATCAATGATGATAAATGTTATATCAATGATGATAAATGTTATATATTGAATTTTGAAAACTTGAAACCTTTGAGATTGATGAAGAGTCAATATGTTGTATCAGCAACTTGTGGGCGTGGTTGATGAAGATTATAACTTCTAGATGATTGATGTTATATGATTCAATCTATGTTTTTATGTTTTTTATGTCTAATTCATCATTCTACATGTTTTTGTTGACATATATGCATCAAAATATAAAAAATAATATATATATATATATAAACGCTCCCAAAAATGCTTCGGACCGGGAGCTTCTAAAAATGGCGCTTCCGCTCCTTGCTCCCGCTCCCGTTCCCGCTTCCAAGTAACCTTGGTTTGTAGTCTTGGTCATACAATTGAGCCATCTCCTACTAATTCCAAGGGAAAAGGATTGACATGCATTCTAGAATATTGTTATTTATGATACTAATTTCTTCTCAATGTTCCACCAAGTTTCTGGGATGGGGGGACGTGGAATTGGGACGATCCATAGGGGGTGCCATGTGGGAGCACCCCAAAATTTCAGGGAAATTCAGGGGGGACATGAGGATTATATATATATATATATATATATAAACAGGATTTAAATTCAAATTCAATAACGAAATACATTGATTCATACATCATAAATGGCTCAATGCAATGTTACCAGACTCGGAATCGGTAATCAATCGGCGAGGCAAAAGAGCGAAGAGTTTTAATCGGATTGGGAAAAAATCGGTGAATTCAATAAATAAAGATATACATATATATTGAATTAAAAAAAAATAAAATTATTGATATTCAATAAAGGCATGTCTAGACTCCAAACAATGCATAATATCAATAGATGTCCAAAGTATCATGAATGAATAAGTATCTCATATACGTTATGAGTCCAAACATGATCCAAAGTACTGAGTCCTAACTCCTAAACAGTGACTACATAGAACCAGAAGCATATGCTTGTAAAAGTTTATAAAATACTGCATACAAATCAGTAAAAAAGTGGTAACTGAAATCCCTTGACTGTTTCTAAAATGATACAATAATGGTTTGCCACTGAAATCTCTGACAGAGCACATGCTGAAGCTAACGCTAGAACACACTGGACACTATGCCTTACATAAACTGAAACTAAAACCTAGCCTCTACTACCTTTGCGACGTATGGGTTGTGGGCTTGAGTAGTGAGAAGTGAGTTATGGACCAACATTTAATTTTTAATCTAACTAAACCACGTGCCAAACAATGCGGCAACCTAAAAGTTAAAATCTGTGCTCGCCAAGTCGAGAGATGAAAATCTTTTAAATTGCAATTAATCGATGAATCACAAGTCAAACTCTTGTCGACAATGAGTCAAACTCGATCAACACAAGTTTGACTCGCTTAAAGTTGAATCAGATCATTTGAGAGAAGAGCAGAGTTTGACTCGTGATTAATCGCGAGTGATTGGAGATTCATGTTTCACTATCTCAATGAAATGGAAATTGTAAAATATTGTATACATTGATTTAAATCCATCATTCATTATTCTAGAATCTGATTACTACTAAGAAAAATGTTATGAATATAATTTAGGTAAAAATAATATAAATATAAACAATAATAGTAATCATTATAATGATTAATTAAATATTGATTAGTATAACAGAGGCATATCTCTAGGGACAGGGCCATTCATGAAGGGACCACTGCCTACGTATTTAAGCGAACCCTCATTTGTAACAATCTCATCATATATTCTTTTACTTACTGTTTAATATATATATATATATCCTCAATGGATGTCTTCATATTCCAAGTGTTTTGAAGATTATTGTGAACTACGAACTTTGTTCGTTACATGGGTATTAGAGCTATTCGACCCTCAGGCTGCTGAACTGCTAAATTTAGTCATTCTGATCTGGCCTTTGGTCATCAACTCTTCGTCGAGTTTGTTGCAGGTTGCAATTGAGGCTTTTAGCCACAAAAAGTTTGTTTGGAGGTTCACCATTCTGGCGTCGAGATTTTGGCCATTAAAAAGAAAAGAAAAGAAAAAGAGATATAAAAAAATAAAAAGAAACAAAATTAAAATAGTTAAAAAAAATGTTATAGAAATTTATCTATTTTTTAAAATATGATTAAAAAAGTTAAAAAAATTGTATTATATATCTCTATATATATTAAAAAAAGATTATATAAAGAAAAGACTGAAAGAAGTTGATGTTGCAACTGCTTGATGGTTGCCAAAGCCGCAAGCCGTCATCATACATTTCCCAACATCTAAAAACAACCATGCACTTCCTAGCTGCATAAACAAGTGTACACAACCATTGATCCTACTGTCAATTTCAGTTGCCACACTTGTCCATCCACCAAAATAATGTTTGATGTCCGTATCGGCACCATCAAATTCTATTTACCATTTGTACTGTCACTTTAGCGTAGTGTAAATTTTAGTCATCCATACTATTTTCCTATCAACCCACATGTTACATACTGCCATACCATTCAAATTTTAAAATTTCTATACCATCTAAATTGACGGACCATGGAGGACCATTTCAAAAATAAGCCATGCTTTCCCATCAATGATATGCCAAGTCATTCGAGTGGTCAAACAACTAGTCTTCCACGAAAATATGTCCCCTAGGGTGGGAGGCATGTTCACCACGTGCCTTGGACGGAGGGATGCCTGGGGAAAGGTTTCCACATGCGCCTTTTGGGGAAAATAAGGTAGACAGAGGGGGGAATCATTTCCTTATTGTGGGGGACGTTTTTCCGAAAAGGGATGGTTGTGGGCTTGCGCCCTTTGAAAGGGCTAGGCGCCCCCCTTGAATTTTATTTGAAAACAATAACTTATGAGTGGGGTAGCCTAGTATTCAACCCTAGGACCCTACTAATGCTATGCAATTAATGGTAATGCCAAATTCTTAAAGTAAAAGGATGAATCCTTTTATTTAAATTTTTAACATTAACATTAAATGACTTTGGATGTTTGAGAGTGGTTTGGTGTTAATTTTGGGCAACTAGGTCTAAACTCCATGTTTCACTGCTCATACGACGATGGTCATATTTTTGTTGGATTCCTCTTTCGGAGAGGTGCAAGATTGATCTAAAGATCATGTTGATCGGATGAGATAAACATTGATTTTGAATTTATTTTCCACATGTGTAAGGTCGGCCAGATTTATCCCACATGCCTAAGAGATGTGTCACACACCCTCATTGATGGACATAAATTGGAGAGACTTGGAGGTCATTTCCTCATCCACCCATCACACATTCTCTCATTGTGATCTGATTGGTTCGATAGCCTTTGGAGGCCTTTTTTCCCTCACACGGTAGAGCGAAGCGTGCTGTTTTCTGCGCTGATCTGTTTAGGGATTTTTGCTGCAATGTTGACCAACGTTGACTGTGGTCAACCCTTGGTCATTTGACCTCAATCTTTTGCAGAAATTCCGATTTTAGGAGGCCGTACAATCGGGCACTAAAATCAAGGAATTCCGGGTTGTTTGACCGAAGCCCTAGTTTGCTGTGTTGACTTTTCTGAAGCTGCTTGCGTTGATTTTTCTGCGCTGTCCCTGGTTTGACTGCGTTGACTTGTGATGAGCTGTCTTTGAGGGTTGTGGGTGTGAGACATGGAAGTGCTTGCTGACTGAGAAAGACTTTGCTGGTTGAAGCATCCTGCTGACTGCCGTAACGCCACAATATCTCATATCTTTGTTGGACAAAAGAAATTGTAAATCTGATCCATATTTGGCTTGCCTTCTATTGATCTAGTTTTGTGTTCTATCAGCATTTTACTTTCAAGTTTATGTGATTGCTATTTTATATTGGGCCTAAGAAAGATTGAAGTAAAAGTGCATCAAGCATAAAACACCATGGTTATCTAAATTTAACATGGTTTCAAAGCGCAGGTGAGGACAAGCGCAAACAAGGAAGAATGTAATACAGTTGAGAAGCATTCTGCTGTGAAGGACTGAACTATCAGGCATCTCATCATGATCTGAGTTCATCAGTCCTTTGGAAGACTTTCCTAATCAATCAAGAGGCCTAGTGCTGATTTGATTTGCAAATTAGTAAGGAGCATTGATGTATTGCTGTAACAATGAAATACTGCAATCTTGAAACAATCTTTTAGCATTCTATTGTCTGAGCTCTGGAGAGGTCATCTAGTCATGATAAACAATAATGATTAGTGAAGTCTGTCACCTAGATCAAGATTCGTCAAATAGGGCTGTGGATCTGTGGCAAAGGCTAGAAGGATTCCAGCATGGGTTTGAGGAGAAGGTTGTCTTCTCTTAAATACAGAGGTCTAGTAAAGGAAGGCAACATATATTTGGGTCAACGTTGAGGAGTTTTTAGGACTGTTTCATGATGATTAAGGCTGTAGAACTCTGGCCACTTCAGGATGTTGTAACAAAGGTAAGTTGGGTGTGCTTTTTATAGTCTATCATCTCGGATCAATGGGCCGCAGGGCAGAGCTGCTATAGAATCACAATCGAGGGTTATTTTGAGTATCCAACAATCCTGTTTTGGTTCATTTATCCTTGCCGCAATCAACCCTCAGCTAGTCGCATATAACCTAAGGGTAGCAAGGTTGAATCAAGGTATTTTATGCAGGTCGCACTCCATTCTACATCAGATCGGTTCATTAAGATTTGTGATGATACTAGAAGGCAACATTAGAAGGTTATCAGTTTGGGCAACATTGTAAGGCTGGAATGCATTATCAGTTTGGGCAGCATTGTAAGGCTGGAATGCATTATCATTTTGGGCAGCATTGTAAGGCTCGACTGCATTATTTGTTTGGGCAGCGTTGTAAGGTTGGGCTGCATTGAAAGGGTACTAAGTATCTCTATGTCTTGGAGCTATATAAGGGTCACTATAACACCCTAACTTGACACCCTAACTCTATCTCAGAAGTGTGCTTAGAACCCTTATCAACAACAATTCATGACAACAACTTCAGAAGACATTGTGTCTTGAATTGCAGGCCATCCACTTTCTGAAAGTAAGTTTATCAAGTCAAGTTTGACTTTGATTGATGTACTGGTTATAAAGAAACCATTTCTGATTTGGTTGAGAAGGATACTTATCTGGAAGAAGAACTTGAAGGAAGCTCTAGAGTTATGGCACCAGAGGTTTGCACACCTTCATTACAAATCCCTTCCTAAAGCAAGGAAGGTGGTGACAAGGATGCCCGAATTAAGAGATGATCATGAAGGGATGCCTCCTGTGACATCCTTGGGAGGATGTTCCTATTACATGAATTTTATAGATGACTTCTCCCGCAAGACTTGGATATTTTTTTTTTAGAAGGACGAAGCATTCAAATGGTTTCATACTTTGAAAGCCTTGGTGGAAAATCAAACCGAGAAGAGAATCAAAATTTTGAGGAACGACAATGGGACCGAGTATGAGTGAAATGAATTCAATGACCTTTGCAGGGAAGCTGGCATTAAGAGGGAGACCACAACTGTGTATACTCCTAAGCAAAATGGTGTTGTTGAAAGAAAGAATAGGACCATTGTGGAAGCTGCCCGTGCCATGCTATATGACCAAGGTCTTTTGAAGTTTCTTGGGGAGAAGCAGCGAACACTTTCAACACATCAAAGATTGCCGTAGTCTCTATGTCTAGGATGGAACGTGTCCAACACCTTGATTTGGGATCAAGTATGATGAGGTTTTATCCTCTAAAATGACTTCGGGTCAGTAAACTAGCTTCGGGTTAGTATGAGACTCTTTTGAGTCCGAGAGAGGTGTTTACCTCTAAATTGACTTCGGGTCAGTAAACTAACTTCGAGTAAGTATGAGACTCTTTTGAGTCCGAGAGAGGTTTTTACATCTAAGCTGACTTCGGGTCAGCTGTGTGTGATGTCTTTTTGACTCACCTTTTGTTTTGAAATAAAAAGCCAGCAAAGCAAGTTACGACGAGATGACCCACGATGTTTGATTTGGTATATGATGGATGGCACTTGTGGACAGATGGAGTTCACCCTAGTTGAGAGGGAGTGTTAATTTTGGGCAACTAGGTTCAAACTCCATGTTGCCCTGCTCATATGACGATGGTCATATTTTTGTTGGATTCCTCTTTTGGAGAGGTGCAAGATTGATCTAAAGATCATCTTGATCGGATGAACAGAACATTGATTTTGAATTTATTTTCCACATGTGCAAGGTCGGCCAGATTTATCCCACATGCCTAAGAGATGTGTCACACACCCTCATTGATGGACATAAATTGGAGAGATTTGGAGGTCATTTTCTCATCAACTCATCACACATTCTCTCATTGTGATTTGGTTGGTTCGATACCCTTTGGAGGCCTTTTTTCCCTCACACGGTGGAGTGAAGGTTACTGTTTTCTTCGCTGATTTGTTTAGGATTTTTTTGCTGCGGGGTTGACCAGCGTTGACCGTGGTCAACCCTTGGTCGTTTGACTTCAATCTTCTGCAGAAATTTCGATTTTAGGAGGCTGTACAGCTGGGCACTAAAATCGAGGAATTTTGGGCTGTTTGACCGAAGCCCTAGTTTGTTGCATTGACTTTTCTGAAGCTGTCTGCGTTGATTTTTCTGCACTATCCCTGGTTTGACTTGCGTTGACCCTTGATGAGTTGTGTTTGAGGGCTGTGGGTATGACACGTGAAAGTGTTGGCTGATCGAGAAAGATTTTGCTGGTTGAAGCATCCTGCTGACCGCCGTAATGCCACAATATCTCATATCTTTGTTGGAAAAAAGGAATTGTAAATCTGATCTATATTTGGCTTGTCTTCTATTGATCTATTATTGTGTTCTATCAGCATTTTACTTTCAAGTTTATGTGATTGCTATTTTGTATTGGGCCTAAGAAAGATTGAAGTAAAAGTGCATCAAGCATAGGACACCATGGTTATCTAAATTTAACATTTGGGTCTCATTGGATTTCATATGGAGAGAAAAGTTTTAGATCCCACTCAAAATCCTGTAGACTTAACAATTTTCAGGATTTCAAGGTTAGGGAATTGCAATTTTCGATTGGATTATATAACGTATGAAGGAATAGAACTAGCATTTAATCAAGGGCACCAAGTCCTTTATGTACCTCGATGTTGTTGGCATTGATTATTGAACAACTTTGTCATGACCCTAGTAAAATTGTGCCTATCACTAAAATGAAATCTCGACTTGACATGTTAAGTTTTTTTTTATCTTACTTTGATGCTTAAAGGGTAATATTGATAATAAGGATCCCAATATACACAATGATTTTGATGATATGTAGGTATTTGTTGTAGCATGATTTTTTTTGGACAATGTAGGCCATTTAGAGCTTGTTTTTGATGCATTTTTGGTTCAATTATGGATTGCATTGGGTGCTATTTTTGTTATATGCACCCTTGATATATATATGAGAAACTTTGCATATTTGTGTATAATGTTTGGATTCATATGGGTGCACATGAATATTTACATTTTTTTTTTTCTTTCTAAATAAGAGTATTTATGTACCTTTTAGTTGACATGTTTTTTGGTCCATTTTTTTTTTCCTTTTCCAATTCCCTGTTTTGGGGTTGACCAATTCGATCACAAGTCTGATTTTGAACATCGGTTCATTTCCCATTGTTCATTTTTAGTTTTAAATTTTCAATATTGACTCGTCATTGTTACTGTTTTTGAGTTTGAGTAATTTCAATCTACTATTGTATTCTTCAGACTTTAATGTCTTCTATTTTTCCTGGTACTAATCAGATTCTAGAATAGTGAATGATGGATTTAATTCAATGTATACAAAATTTTACCATTTATATTTCGTTGAATAATTTATGATGTATGAATCAATGTATTTCATCATCGAATTTGAATTTGAATCATGTTTATATATATACCTCCGCGATCCCCATCTGCCCTGAATTTCCCTAAAACTTGGGGGTGTTCCAATATGTCTTCCCTATGCATCTCCTTGTTCCCATGCCCCCCCATCCCGGAAACTTGGTGGAACATTGCAAACAACTCATCAAGGGGATGACCTCGAGCCAAAATGCATGAAGTGGTGATGAATGTGTGCGTGTTCTCAAATGTGAGCCCTAGAGGGGAGTGCTCTAGGTGGAACCAGGGTTCATGCTATAAATAATCCCTTTCTATGTGAATATCATCCATAAAAGCTAGAGTGTTGGAGAAAAGAAGCCCAAGCTATGTTGATATCCATCCATCCATGTAATAAAATACATGAAAAAGGTGAGTAGATGCTAAGTGATTTGCGCCATAATGGAGTCAAATGGAGATGGCAATATATTTTCCACTTAGCCTCAAAGTGAGAGGGCATTCCACCAAGGGATCCATATATCCTCATTTCCAATCATCTAGGAAGGAATGGAGATTAGAACATCACATGATCAAGTGTAGTGCTATCTCCCTATGTTGGCAATTATAGCAAGCAAGACCCATTGAAAAATTCTAGCACATCATGATCCATGTCCATTGTCATCAGCAATCCAATGAACCAAATGATAGGCGTAGACATTGAAAGTCCTTTGCGACGAAAATCACAAGGGTGGTGAAAAAAATTTCACTAGTAGAAGCCTTGTGCAAAATGAGGGGTAAGAGGTGATGAGTGTTGAAGTCAAGGAGGACTTGTTTGGTTGATGCTTGCTCGTTGTGGATCCTTGGCAGCGGTAAGGGTCTTTTTGGTTTTCCCTTGCTAGGTTTTATTAGAGCTTGAAGGATTGTACCAGCTTGTGATAAGTTGTATGTACATTTACTTCATTTCTACCATATATACATGAAGTTTTCACCTGTCCAAAGTTGTGTAATTGTAGAGTTGACTCTGGTTGCATTATTTGCTTGATTGGATAATTTCTAGCACTTGCTGTTCGTGCTGATTTGCTGATTCAAGATTGTCATAACATGGGGCTGAAAGTCTTCAGTGTTTTAA
Organism: Pinus albicaulis; assembly: GCA_034641835.2. Lineage (NCBI taxonomy): Eukaryota > Viridiplantae > Streptophyta > Pinopsida > Pinales > Pinaceae > Pinus > Pinus albicaulis. Next base: position 89,439,240 of record CM076570.1, read on the forward strand.
CATATATCCTGAAAATAATAAAGCAGATTTAATGCTGTAATTTTGTAGTAATTAAAGTGATTTCACATCTTGTTTATACTTGAAAATTGTATCCCAAGAGCTGTAAGTTATTGGAATGGCTGGTATGGTTACTCATGGTCTGCCCAGTTTGTTGAGTTGAAGTGAGATGAAACGTTGTCAGCTGTTTGGTGTTATAAATCGATATTTCAGATCAGCCCTAGCACATGATTTCACTCAGACTAGATCCAAGAAACCTCCCGGTGAGGTGAAATTTCTGAATTTGCAATAAACTATAGATTCTTGAAATTTTCACTGGCTGTATGTGTGGAGAGTGTTTTGCAAGTACTTCCACATGTGAACATTATCCTTGTGCTTCCATTCTTGTTTCACATTCCTTATGCTCACACATCATCAGCCACGCATTGCATTGTTGCATAGTGAGAGACTCCAGCTATGATTTCAATGAGAGCCTCCAATGATGGGTGATTCTCGCATAAGTAATTCTTCAGAGACTCTATCAACATGTAAAAAATATGATTCAAGGCTAAAAGTTTCATTGTGATTCTTCGAAATCATCTTTCCAGATCAGTTATGATCTTTCTTTACCATAATGTTTATTTAACACCTATACAAATCATTCCACAAAACTGTTTATAGTTTTAGTTTTCATGGTTTGTGTGTGTGTTCTAATCATACTATATAATTGAGTATATTTATATATCTTGTTGGTGTCTTTGTTCCAGATCTATACAGAGTCAGCTGAGGTAAAGATTCCTGCTGTCTTGGATTTTTTAGGAACTATGATTGAGGTATGCAACAATTTACTTTGCCCAAATTTCACCATGGTTCTTCTCAACAAAAAAAGTGTTGTATAACTAACATGAAGTTTTATAGGGTTAAAAAATAAGGTTGTTGTACAAGAATGCTTCAGATAATTACCAGTTTTATATGGTCATGTTCGAAATTTTTTAATTGTTGTAATGTAATGGTCAGTTAGGAGCTAGTTGTGTGATAGGGTGTTCTACAAAATTAATGTGTCATAGCTGATGGGTTCTATATGATGGTGATATGATGTCCTAAGGTCGAAATGTTTGAGGAATGCTATGTAGAGCTAAGTCACATGCACGAGGACACGAGACACAAAGTACACGTAAATACGAGTATTCGACATGAGACACAATGACCGCCAGAAACAGGACAAGAGGGACACCTTGTTTATATATATTAAAAATACTGAAATATAGTGCCTGATCCATATTTTTTAGAAATTAAAACATCTACAGACATGAATCATGATGATATCTATTTAGTATTTAGTAATTTACTAGTTAGTTTAGTAATTTACTACATCAATGATGTTCACAGTTGAATGTTCATTGTTCATCTTATTAACAATTGTTCAAGCACATAAGAAACTACTAACTAGAAATTTAGAAATATCATGATTGATAAAATAAAACTAGAAATTTAGAAGAAGTTGTGAACTACGTGTAGAAATTTCTGAATCTTATATCTTATGCAGAAATTATTACTGTTAACCCGGTTATGCCGCTCCTACATTTACAAGTTATTAACTGAATAAATTCAAGTTAAAATCGAAGCAAAACACATAACGGATCTCTACCAATTCAGATCTAGAATAAGCACATGCACACATAGACAAAGTGACACAGTTATTTTTGGACAAATAGCCCCTGGAAAAACCCAATGCGGGAAAATTGGTCTTTGGCCGCTGGAGGGTTCTATTATTAAGAATATTTCTGAATACACAAATCTAGGTTTCAGATCTGGAAAACCCGACAGAGAAAACACTAGATCTACATCTCTTTGGCTGATCTAGGGCCAAAATAATGATTGATCCACACCCTCAAATGGGATTTACAGAACTTAGCCAAGATTAGGGCCTAGAAACCCCATCGCTGTCCCTGAAATGCACTGCGTCAGCCTCTGAAGCCCTTGAAAGCCTCTGCGTCAGCCTTGGATGGCCTCCAAACCCTCAGCACTGCTCCGGAAGGGATTGCGTTACACTAGAATGGGTGACGCAGTCACTACGCTGCCCCTAATTCTGGGGTGACGCAATCACTACGCTGCCCCTAAGGGTCTCTGCGTAACACCTGAAGGGTTTCCTGAAAATTACGCTGTCCTTGCTGCTGCTACCTTCCTCTGCTGCGCTGTCCTTGAGCTAATCTCTGCCTCTTGTGTATTCTAGACCCTGGGATCAGATCATCCCCTTGGTCTAAATTCCCCTCTTTGCAGCTGAAACACTTCTGGTCTAAATTTCCCTCTCTATAGCTGAAACACTTCTGAGTATTCTTAGCAAACCCCACCCTTGAATCTCAGCTTAGCTTTAGTGCTCTGCCTTTGTGTGTCTTTACAAATGACCCCAAGCCTTTCCTTTATACTTTTTTCGTTGACAAATCAACGACCATGATCAAATCTTGAATCAATGGCTAAGATTAAAAGAAAGCTTGATCCGTGTGACTTAAGACAATTTCATGATATGTTTAATTAAATTCACTTTAATTATTTAAGTTCCCTAAGTTTTAACTTAGGGCATACACTTAAAATAATTAATTAATTTAATATTTCCTAAACCAAATGAAATTTCCCAAATTGATTTCTGGGTCTTGTAGATCAGGTGTACTCTAGTCCTTCCTCAAAATTTGGCACTTAGAGCACAACTGATGCTACCCCAAATACACAAAATCTCAACACTGCGCTCTTAATGTGAAGTTGTGAGCGCAATGCTCGAATCCCATGGAATTCCTTACAGTGCACAACGAATTCGATTTTGACATCAAGCAAACTCGACTTCAGTGGCAAACAATGACAAAAAAACCCTAAAATAAACGATGTCGCGGGTTTTAATAGTCACTTTTTGTGGAACACGTGTCCTAAGAGCCAAAAAGTTAGGGGAAGTTTTCTCCACGTCCAAAATGTAATATTCCTAATTTGAATTTAATAGCTAATACCAAGCAATGTACTAGGAACAATAAATAAACTAGAACTCATACACAATAATTAAAACACCAAAATATCCAACAACACAAGCTGAGCCATAAAATGTCCATAAAATGATAAAAGAGTCCATAAAATGAGTTGAAGTTTTGGAACCTAGCCTTGCTATGCAAGTTATGCAAACCCCATGTAGTGCAACTCTGATATGGAGGAAATATTGGACCAAACTGGTACTGCGCACTACCAAGAAAATTACTATTATTGCTGTTGGAATGGGGCTGAAGATTCTGCGCTGAGGAATGCTCAGATCACCTTGAAATTGAAACCACAAACTCCCATCCAGAACCCCAGAAATACCCAGAAAGGGTTTGGCCCAACTCCAAGCCAAAACTGAGCCCACCAAATGATGCAGATTCCCTAGCTAACTACGATTCACCCTGCTATAAGAATGACGATTTCAGGCCCAAATATTTCCCAAAAAATTCTATAAAATTAGCTGGAGACTCCTCTCAATAAACCCACAAAAACCTCTCATGAGGCAAGAGTTTCCGACTTTCAAAGGCTATGGGATGCCCCTCCTGCATTAGTGCGACCCCCACTCCTTCACCGGATGCATCACACTCCAAAATGAACGGCTTGGTGAAATCTGGAAGTGCAAGGACCGGATAACTACTCATCACCTGTTTGAGGCGATCAAATGCCTCCTGCGTAGTAGAGGTCCAAGTGAAGGCCCCCTTTGTCATAATCTGTGAGGGGCGTTGCCAACTGTGAGAATCCTTTCACAAATTTCCGGTAGTAGGTGCAAATGCCCATAAACCCTCTCAACTCTGTGACATTTTTGGGCTGTGGCCATTCCCGGATGGCCCTAATTTTCTTCTCATTCACCCTCAATCCATCGGTTCCTATAATGTGCCTCGGTTAGAGCATCTCTGTTAGCCCAAACTCACATTTGGACAGCTTTGCATAAAACTGTCACTCCTCCAATATGCGAAGCACTGTCTCCACAAGCTGCAAGTGCTCCTCCCAAGTTCTTCTGTAGATCAATATGTCATCAAAGAACACCAACACGAACTTCCTCAACTGCCCACGAAACACATGGTTCATGCATGACCGGAAGGTAGCGGGAGCATTGGTTAGCCCAAAGGGCATCACTAGGAATTTAACAGCTAATACCAAACAGTGGACTAGGAATAGTAAATAAACTGGAAGTCATACACTAATTAAAACACCAAAATATCCAACAACACAACCTGAGACATTTTATTAATTTTATGATAAAAGAATACATAAAGTGAGTTGAAGTTTTGGAACCTAGGCTTTCTATGCAAGCAATGCAAACGCCATTTAGTACAACTATGATATGGAGGAAATATGCCCAAACTGGTACTGCGCAGTACCCAGAAAATTGCTATTACTATTGCTCGAATGGGACTGAAGGTTCTGCCCTGAAGAATGCTCAGATCAAATTGAAATATCATTCACAGACTCCCCTCCAAAACCCCAGAAATACCAGAAAGGGTTTGGCCCAACTCCAAGCCAAAACTGAGCCCAACAAGTGATGCAAATTTTCCCCAGTTAACTAGGGATTCACCCTGCTATAAGAATGATGATTCCAGGCCTAAATATTGCCCGAAAAATTCTATAGAATTAGCTAGTGACTCCTCTCAATAAACCCACAAAAACCTAGAAAGGGTTTGGGTTGAATCGAACGTGCCTCGATGACCCCAAGAAATGTGTATGGTTCTAACTTTGAAATTTTCAATCTGAAAATGCTACTACAGTGACTGATTTATTTCGCCTACTTGTTTTTATAAGTTATTTACGGATGATTCAGTAAATTTTGAAATAAATACAACTGCAACATTCACTTTAATCTGAAGCAGAAGAACAAATAGAACATGTATAACGCAATAGAGACAACCACATGAACACAGTTATTTTTGGACAATTGTCCTCGAAAAAACCCAATGTGGGATAGCCCCACCTCCTTCTGTCTGTGCAAGCTAGCCTCTACAACTTCACCCTCTAAAATCAAATTCTCTTACGTCAGAATCGATGTCCTTCGGGTACTAAGAATGTGCTCGGCTTGCTTTCCAAATGACCCTCAATCCTTTTCTTATAGTTTTCTCGTTGATGAATCAACGACCGAGATTATATCTTTAATCAATGGCTCAGATTGAAAGATGACTTGATCTTCATTTTCTAGAAGATTCACACTCTACTTTATTAATACCCTTTATTATTTAATTTCCCTAAGTTTAGACTTAGGGATCACTTTAAAATAATTAATTATTTTAATAAAGCATGATCTGAGTGGAATTTCCACAGACGATTTCTGGGTTCTCTAGAATACTGATGTCCAAGCCTCTTCCCAAAATTTGAGACTCTGAGCACTTTCCAATGCTACAAAATCATCACTTCCTCTTAGCGAGGAATGTGTTCGAGCAAGTTACCAACTGTACCTGCTCTGACCTGAAGCATCCGCTGAGCTGCTGATGTCCTGGCTACTGCCCCTCATCTCTGCGTTGCTACCTTCTGTATTGCTGCCTATGACACCACGTCTGCCACTGCCTCATCCATACTGCAGCTCCCTCTGAATATGAAGTCCACCCATTCCTCTACTGGAATGGGTTCTCGACTGTCCCCATATTTTCCCTGAAGTAAGTAAACTTAATCTTACCAAGAGCTTTTGTGAGGATATTTGCCACCTGTTCTTTTGTAGGAATGTACTTCAACTCTACAACACCTCGTTGGACATAGTCTCTGATGAAGTGGCACCTAATGTCAATGTGCTTTGACCAGTCATGAAACACAAGATTCTCAGAGAGCTTGATGCAACTCTGATTATCACACAAGATTCTGGTTGGTTCCATCCTCTTCTTGAGTAAGTTCAAGAGCAGCTTACGAAGCCATATGGCCTCACACGAAGCTGTGGTTGCTGCCATATATTCAGCCTTGGTTGAGCTCAGTGCCCCGAATTTATGTTTCCTACTGCACCAGGAAGTCATTCCCAATCCGAGACTGAAACAATATGCACTGGTACTTTTCCGATCCATTGGGCTTCCAACTCGATCTGCGTCAATGAACCCACTCAACTGGATTTCATTGCCTTTGGTGTACTTCAACCCATACTCGACTGTCCCCTTCAAATATCTGAGAACATGCTTGGTAGCTGCCCAGTGAGCCTTCCTTGGTTCTACCATGAATTGACTGAGGGTATTCATGGCATAACAGATGTCTGGTCTAGTGTTGACTAGTTACATCAGTGATCCTATGCGCTGCCTATACAAGGTAGGATCAACCTCATCATCCTCCGATGTGTCGATCTTCTTCTAGTTTGTAATCATTGGCGTAGCCATGGGTCTCAAGTCCTCCATCTGAAACCTCTTCAGGATTTTTGTAGTATATCTTCCTTGCCCAAGGAAGATTTCTCCCTTCTGCTTCCAGACTTCCAAACCAAGAAAATAGTGCATCTGCCCCAGATCCTTTATGTCAAATTCAATAGCCAGATTCTCCTTGTAGTCTTTGATGTGCTTAGATGATCCAGTCAAGAACAAATCATCTACATATAATACCAGAATTAGCGGCTCATCCCCTACTCTTAGGTAATAGAGGTTGGGATCTGGGTCACTCGTGACAAATCCCATACCATGCTCTAGGGGCTTGCTTTAGTCTGTGTAAGGATTTCTTAAGCCTGCATACATGAGTCTTCCGCTCATGTGTCTCAAAGCCCTCCGGCTGTTCTATGTACACTTCCTCTTCTATCACCCCATTCAAGAACGTTGCCTTGACATCCATCTGGTGAATCTCCCATCACATCTGTGCTGCAAGAGAGATGACAAATCTGATTGAAGTGTACTGAGCTACAGGGGCGAAGGTTTCTTCATAATCTATCCCTTCTTTCTATGCATACCCCTTAGCCACAAACCTGGCTTTGAACTTCTCTATGCTGCCATCTGCAACATACTTGATCATGTAGATCCACCTTGATCCTAAACCGATATGTTCTGAGGTCTAGGGATTACTTCCCACACATCGTTTGTCATGATGGATCTGTACTCCTCCACCATGGTATCTACCCACACCTCATGTTGAGATACCTCTCGAAAACTAGAGGGTTCCCCAACTTGTGCTACCATTGCCTGGTACCTGTTAGGTTGCCTGCGTACCCTCTTCCCATATCTAGGGGCTCCAATAAGTTCGTTTGCATCCCTCAGAGTCTGTTGGAGCTCCCTGCTCATTCTTCCACTAGTGGTGGGTGGATCTACTTGCTCTCCTGCTTGCTCTTTTTCGGAAGAGCTTTCCTCATAATTCTTGTGCTGCAGAGAGGCACTCGAGCCATCTTCTGTAGGTCGCTGTGGATGCACTAGCGGATCCTCAGACTGCGTATCTGTGGCCATCTCCCGGAATCTCCTGAAGGCCCTCTCCTCCATGAATTTCACGTCCCGCCTTACCACGACCTTCTTGTTATCTGGAATATAGATGCGATATGGCTTCGCATTTTCACTATACCCCACAAGGTATCCCTTCTCTGCAGTCCGATCAAATTTCTTCCTCTTCTCATCAGGTACGTGGCAGTACGCTATACTACCAAATATCTTGAAGTGGCTCACCTCAGGCTTGTTGCCCGTGAACACACTCTCAGGGGTCACTTTTCCCAATTCTCTATGAGGCACCCTGTTCTGCACATATCTACCCACTTATCTTCAATCAATTTATCTCATGCCACTGATATCATTGAAAAATTATAAATAAAAAATATCAACAATAAATGCAACGAAAAAAGTAAAAATCAAGAAAGACAACCATGCACAATAGATGTTGGAAATAGTGAGAGGGGTGTGAATCAATATTTCTTAGAAATTAGTAATTTATTAATCTTTTTGGAGCATTAACTAATATTTGGCATCAATTCATTGATAATTAAGCAGTCGACAGTAGACACAAGAATTTTTAGGTGGAAACTCCCTCCGGAGAAAAACCACCAAATGCTTCTCTAATAATTTATGAGTACATTAATGCTTCAACTCCAAATGAAAAAGGGAAGCTCCAACTCCCTAGTACTCTAGAAAAGCGTTCAATTTCCATCTCCAACCGGATGGATGCTCCAACACCTTGGTTTTATCAGCAATTGCTAAAAGGATGCTCCAACATCCTTGTAGGATCCAACTTTCCCTAGCACCACCCTGCCACCTTGAAGTGTTTTTCAGGCTCCAACTAGAAGGTGGCTTCAACCACCTACCTAATACCACACAACTACCTTGAAAATGTAGGAAATCAAATTAACTTTTGTGGGCTCCCGTACCAAGGATAATGAGCCACTTACAATAATTATTCTGCTGCAAAAATTGTGGGCTCTTGTACCAGGGATAATGACCCACCTGTGAAATTTTCAAGCTGAAATACCACTGCAGTGATTGATTTATTTCACCTACTTATTAGCGATAAGTTATTTACAAATACTTTTAGTAAATTCTAGAATAAACACAACTGCAGTATTCACTTAATCATAAGCTGAAAATCAAATAGAACACATATAACACAATAGAAACAATCACATGAACACATTTATTTTTGGATAATTGTCCTCGGAAAAACCCAATGTGGGAAAATCGATGCAACAGGTGAGGGTTTGTACTATTCTTCATTAGTGGAAATCATTTACAGAAATTTAACAAGCAGTTGTCTAGAATAAACTTAAGATAATTTTTCCGAACCCTTCGGAAGAATTTCTAACACACGGGTGGCACTCTTTCTCCCTCTGCATCACTCTGCGTGGTCTTCTGCACAGTCACTGTGCTAGACTGCATCACTCTGCGTGGAGGACCAATGCTGCTGCTCAGCGCTGTTCCCTCTACGTCGTCCTCCTGCCTTCTTCTTCCTTTGCTGACTTCCCCTTCCTCCTCGTGCCTTTGCAACTCCGCCTCTACAACCTCTCCCTTTGAAATCAAATTTTATTCTTTTAGAATCGATTTCCTTAGGGTATTGAGCGTGTGCTCGACTTACTTTCCAAATGACCCTCAATCCTTCTCTTATAATCTTCTCGTTGATGAAACAAAGACCTAGATTAGATCTCTAATCAATGGCTGAGATTAAAACATGAGTTGATCTTCATTTTCTAGAAGATTCACACTCTTCTTTATTAATACCGTTTAATTATTTAATTTCCCTAAGTTTAGACTTAGGGATTACTTTAAAATAATTAATTATTTTAATAAAGCATGAACAGAGTGGAATTTCCACAAATGGTTTTTGGGTTCTTTGGAATACTGATGTCCAAGCCTCCTCCCAAAATATGAGACTTGGAACACTGTCCAATGCTACAAAATCAACACTCCCTCTTAGCGAGGAAAGTGTTCAAGAAAAATACCAACTGCATCTGCTCTGACCTGAAGCATCCACTGCGCTGCTGATGTCTTAGCTGTTGCCCCTCATCTCTGCGTTGCTGCCCTCTGTACTGCTGCCCTTGACACCATCTCTGCCACTGCCTCATCCGTGCTGCAGCTCCCTCTGAATCTCAAGTCCACCAATTCCTCTACTGGAATGGGTTCTTGACCATCCCCATCTTTTCCCTGAAGTAAGTAAACTTAATCTCAGCAAGAGCTTTTGTGAGGATATCTGCCACCTGTTCCCCTGTAGGAATGTACTTCAACTGTACAACTCCTCGTTGGACGTAGTCTCTGATGAAGTGGCACCTAATGTCAATGCGCTTCGACCGATCATGAAACACAGGATTTTCAGAGTGCTTGATGCAACTATGATTATCACACAAAATTATGGTCGGTTCCATCCTCTTCTTGAGCAAGTTGATGCGCAACTTACGAAGCCATATGGCCTCACACGAAGCTGTGCTTGCTGCCATATATTCAGCCTCGGCTGATCTCAATGCCAAAGATTTTTGTTTCCTACTCCACCAGGAAGTCATTCTTGATCCGATACTGAAACAATACCTACTGGTACTTTTTCTGATCCACTAGGTTTCTAGCACAGTCTGCGTCAGTGAACTCTCTCAACTAGATTTCATTGCCCTTGGTGTACTTCAATCCAAACTCGACTGCCTCCTTCAAGTATTTGAGAACATATTTGGTTGCTGCCTAATGAGCCCTCCTTGGTTCTACTAACTGAGGGTATTCATGGCATAACATATCTCTGGTCTAGTGTTGACCAAGTACATCAATGATCCTATGAGCTGCCTATAAAAGGTAGGGTCAACTTCATCATCCTCAAACGTTTCGATCTTCTTCTACCAAAGCCTTGAATTCTTTGAATCGCTCAAAGACCTCATCTTTGGTCTTCAGAAAGTAGATGCATGTTTTTCAGGAATGGTCATGAATAAAGGTGACAAAATACTTTGCACCACTGAGAGCATTCGTGGACATTGGTCCGCAGATGTCTTAGTGTGTCAATTCCAACACACTCTTGGCCCTGCTGCTGCTTCTTGTAAATGTTTCCTTGGCATACTTCCCTAATATGTGCCCCCTGCAGACATTGTGTTTCCTGGTGCTAAGTTCTAGAGCTCCTGTGAAAGTCTTCTTGAGGATCCTCAAGGCTCCATGATGTAGATGCACCATTCTTCTGTGCCATAATTCATTCAAATCCCTTTCATCACTGCTGCCTATCAGTGCCATTGGAGACTCGAGTTGTAACTTATACAGTTTATGGCTCCTTACTCCAATTTGTGCCTTCCTTTTCCAACTAGGGTGTTTGACATAAACTTTGTTGCCAATAAAGCATACATCATAACTCTTGTTCTGAAGTTGACACATAGAGAAAGTTCATCCCCAATCCTGGTACATGCAATACGTTGGTGGTTTGAAGCTTGTTACCAACTTCTGTTTGAAATATTATGGTTCCTCTACCAATAGGGGTACACTTGGCCTTGTTTCCCATCGTGATTTGAAAATTCATCTGCTCTTCCTGGGAGCTCGAGAAGCATTCTCGAATTCCCGTCATGTGAGCAGATGCTCCACTGTCAATATACCAGACCCCTGGAGAGGTCATGCTTGACACACAAGCAAAATCCTCTTCTAGTCTGGATTCCAAAACTGAAACGCCAGGATCCCTCTGTTCCTCCATGCGTTCTGAAGGACTGCGTGAACCCTTCCGATCTGATGCTGCATAGTTGTTGGACCTTCATTCCATTGTAGAACCTCCTCTTCTGTTTCTCGTCTTTTGCTCTGATACCATGTGAAATTTTCAAGCTGAAATACTACTGCAGTGATTGATTTATTTCGCCTACTTATTTATGATAAGTTATATACAAATACTTTCAGTAAATTATGAAATAAACACAACTGCTGTATTCACTTAATCATAAGCAGAAAATCAAATAGAGCATATATAACGCAATAGAAACAATCACATGAACACAATTATTTTTGGACAATTGTCCCCGGAAAATCCCAATGCGGGAAAACTGATGCAATAGATGAGGGTTTGTATTATTCTTCAGCAGTGGAAATCATTTACAAAAATTTGATGAGCAGTTATTTAGAATACACCTAAGATAATTTTTCTGAACCCTTCAGAAGAATTTTTGACACATGGGAGGCACCCTTTCTCCCTCCGCGTCACTCTGTGTGGTCTTCTCCGTAGTCACTGTGCTAGACTGCATCACTTTATGTGGAGGACCAGTGCTGCTGCTCAACGCTGTCCCCTCTGCGTCCTCCGCCTGTCTTCTTCTTCCTCTGTTGACTTCCCCTTCCTCCTACCTCTGAAACTCTGCCTCTACAACCTCTCCCTTTGAAATCGAATTCTATTCCTTCAGAATCGATTTTCTTCGGGTACTGAGTGTGTGCCCAACTTACTTTCCAAATGACTCTCAAGCCTTCTCTTATAATCTTCTCGTTGATGATTCAACAACCCAGATTAGATCTCAAATCAATGGTTGAGATTAAAACATGACTTGATCTTCGTTTTCTAGAAGCTTCACACTCTTCTTTATTAATACCTTTTAATTATTTAATTTCTCTAAGTTTAGACTTAGGGATTACTTTAAAATAATTAATTATTTTAATAAAGCATGAACTGAGTGGAATTTCCACAAATGGTTTCTGGTTGTCTAGAACATTGATGTCCAAGCCTCCTCCCAAAATATGAGACTTGGAACACTGTCCAATGCTATAAAATCAACACCACTTACAATGATAGACAACTTTAAATAATGTAACACTAAAACCCAACCAAAACAATTCCTTTCCAAAAGTGTTGGACAATGTAATAGTTGTAAGATGGCTGGAAGAAACCTTCACTGCTGCATAATGATAAAATTTGAAATGCTTACACACTAATGAAGCCTTTGTAAAGAATAATGGGACTGTTGTAGACAAGCTAAGATCAATATTGTTATCCTTACAACAGAGAACCCTTACTGCCAATAGTGTCACATCACTAGTGCTCAAACTCAACAAGCAAATGCTGACGGGTTTGCTTGTTCATGGAAGCGAGTGCACATTCGATAGGTCTGCAAAGTCAAAACCTAACAACTGCATAAATGAGATGTCTTACTGCTGGAGGTTCTTTTTCAAATCTGAACTATACATTGAAACCCTTGCTCAAGGCAAAAAGAAAACCATTGTTATCATAAAATCTAATTTATTGATTAGTGTTTCCTACATACCTCCGTAATTGACCATCATCTACAGTTGAATGAAAGAGTTGATGCCAAGATCAGAAAAACTTTCCACAATAGCAACTTCAATAGAATTTAGTGTTTAGGACTTGCATAATTTGGCTTGATCTGGAGCTATAGGTACTGGCAGGTAATTATGCTAGATTGAATACCTTTGGGTAATGACAGTAAGATCCTCAATGACTACTGGACAGATAGTTGCAAAGACCTCAAGGAAAAGGACTTGAAGTTTAGTTAATACAACATGATTGCTTCAGATTTGCACTAATATCCTCCACAGAATTTGCCAGTGCATCTGGTGATCTGACCCTTCTTGCACTTAGGAGGCTGCAATCCTAATGAACTTCAGAACCAATATCAAGTTGTGAAGAGGTTTTTTGTTACACCAAAATGAGCAGGTTATTAGTAAACTTTCCAAACCGGTAACTGGGATTCCCAGGGTGGCAATTATGGATTCCATAGAGGTGTAGTGATTCCTCCAACACCCCCCCTTGGATGTAGCTCAGGGGAATCGAACTTGGGTGCAGGTTCTGATACCATGAAGAGGTTTGTCGTTATACTAAAACCCGCAGATTAATAGTAAACTTTCCAATCTGGTAATGAGGATCCCCAGGGTGGCAATTATGAATTCCATACAGGTGCGATGATTCTTCAAACAAGTTGAACTTTGGATCATAGTCCTGTACATTTTGCTGAGCCAATTTCAATTACTTCGGGTAATGGTTGAAACTTTGGAGCTAATAACATAATCCACTGCCAAATTTTTCCTTCAATTATTCAAGGAATTGTCTTACAATGTTTCAAAATAGTTAAGAAGGGCAATTCCTATTCTGCTTGGAAGATCTATGCCATAGGATTAATCCGCAACCCTTGGTCTTCTTCAGGAGTAGACTTGGATGACCAAGCAACAACTCTTCGTAGTTGATTTGTAACAAGCTTTTATGCACAAAATTGTAGCCCTAGGAGGGCCAAAACATCAAGTAAAACGTTGCTCAGAGATCCATTGTCATATCTGCAGAGATAGACTTTAGAATAGGTTGCAAGCTGACCTTAAACTGGATGCCCTGATCACAGATAGGTGTGGTCGGATACTTGGTAAGAAGGGGACCGCAGAGAATAAGCCAATGAGATTCTTCTTGAAATCATTTAGGACTTGGTCTTCGTCAAAATCAAGGCCAAGAGACCTTGAAGTCAAGGAGAAGAATATTTGTTGGCCTGTAGTGATGGACGTTTGCTCCGGAATCTAATGCCCTAGAGGGCCGAGAGCTACAAAAGATAGTCAATGAAACCAAGAAACAAAACCCAAGACTAAAACCAATTACCAACCCTTCATGTCTGATATTGCAATCCTCCACAAGGGCGCCAAAGAATTTCAAAGCTATGTCACAAGGGATTTTTGTTAAAGTGCATGCCTTGTGAGAGGTAATGGAATGATCTTATATAGTTTTTCTTTTGATTAAAGAGGGGCTTCAATAGGGGAGCTGTTGGAGGGATCAAGAATAAACTCAAATTAGATTTTGCTTGAGTCATAATGTTTGGAACCCAGGGGCCAGAACCCCTTTGAATTGTGATTTTTTTTTTTTTTGAATGCCCTCCAATAATATCCTTTTTGCAATTGTAATTTGTTGGAGAAGAGCCACATAACTTGACAATTTAACCAAGTGTTGCAACATCATCACCCTTTGGGGTTTTTTGCCCACAAGTTGTGGGCTCCAACTTCAAATAAGGATATCTCTCAAACTGTGAAAGCTCTCATGGTGTGCCACATACCTCTGTAATCAGCTTGATGAGGAGAATCCATCAAGGATGATCCTCACTCAAAACATCAAGGATTTCCATGTCATTTTTGTCCACAAAGCGGGGAATCATCTGGTGCTGCTTCGGTTGACATCAATGACAACCATATATCAACAATAAGACAATATTTTTACTTTAGGATACCCAACATTGGGAGATAACCCAACAACTTTTCTTTAGGAGAAATCATTCTCCAACAAGGTTTACAAATCAACAATTTTCTCTAGAAATTTGTGCCAATATCCAAGCCAAACTGCTAGTTAAACCTGGTCAAGCTTTAGCTAGTCAACGTTGGTCAAATGCTAGTCCAACCGGTTAGGTTAGAAATAAACACTGGTCAACATTCTGGTTAAACTGGCTTGCGGCTCTCTCTCTTGCTGCCTTCTAATTAGGCCTCCTTGATGCTTGGCTCTGGCTCCATGCTGCCCTGTTCCACATGAGAAAAATCCTTCTTCCTCTTCATTGGTGTAGAAAATGGAATGTCACATCATCTATATATATTAGTCAAATGGGGGTAAAATTACCCAAGGAACACACCGTTTCATAAGTTGGGCTTACTTGTCTTCCTAGTCTGTCTTCATGCTCCAAAACTCAAATTTTAATTTTAATTTTCTTAGGCCGATTTGGAAATCTCTTTGGCATGCGGGAATACTTCCTGATGCTACATAAATGTCAACAAGTTTGCTGTCACTGTCAGGACTCAAGGGCTGACTTGTGATTTGGGAGTGTGTTGTAGGCTATGGTGGCTGTGAGGTTGAAGAGGTAGAGCAAGTGTGTGATGCAGATGTGTGCTAGCGTTTTAATTTTTAATTCTAATTTATTTTTTATATTTATTAGCCTTCCGGAATAACCTGCACACAAAGACGAATTTAATCGAATTTAATGTGAATTTTACGGTTTTCTTCAAGTTCAAATTTGTGTTCATGTTTGATTCGCGTTTGGGTTAATGTTTGCCTTGATGTTTAGCAAACCTTATCAAACAAGTTTGGCATGCAATAAAATTCGACAAACTTCGAACTTCAATGATTTTGTTTGCCAATCACGGTGACTTAGTTATTAACTATAGTATTATTTAACTTTACTATATATTAAATTTTAATTACTATACTAACTATACTAACTTTTAATTAATTTTATTAAATTAAATTATTATTATTTTTTTTTTGAGAAAATTACACTATAAAAAGAAACTATCTCCGTAATTTCTTTTTTTTTCCTATATGATAGAATATACCGTGGACCAATGGTTTACTAAAATCACGGGCCTGTAAACCACCAACGGTAAAATCAAAATTGCTCTTCATTTTTTTTGTTATTTCCTTTTATAATCCTAGCTGTCGAATAGCATGGGCAAATTCCATGAGTTTGGAAACCAGGGTTCTGATACCAGATTACGTAACTATATATATATATATGGAATAATTGAATGATGTTGATTTTTAAACTGAAGGACCCAACTTAAATGTAGCCTTGGATGCCTTTTAATGAGGTTCATGATCTTTAATCGTGCCCCTTTAGGTAATTATTATATTTGTTTATTATTATTATTTTATATATAACATTGATTCTTATAACTTTGTGTTTATGATGAATGCTAATAATCTTGGGATTGCATTATTGCAACACTTTTCTTTATATTGCAGGCAGGCTGCAAATTCCTAGTATTTTCCCACCATCTGTCAATGATGGATGCAATTGAACAATTTGTTGTAGTAAGTTGATTTTATCATTCTTTCATGTTTTTTAAGTTTCTAAACCTTGTAACTAAGTCTGGATGGTCACAAAAGTCCCGGAATGATTGATTGAAGCAACACCGTTACGTTTCTGCAGAAGAAAAAAGTTGGCTACATAAAAATCGATGGAAGCACACCACCATCAACAAGACAGACATTGGTCACGCAATTTCAGGATAGAGCAGATGTCAAAGTTGCAGTGGTATGAGTTTCAGTCTCACAATTAATATTTAATTCCCAAAGTGCATTCTTTGTGTTTTGCAGTATTCTATGGATATTTACAATACTATTGACCATGACTTGCTTTGAAATTCTATTTCCCTGCATATCCAGCTTTCCATACGTGCTGCAGGAATTGGTGTAACACTGACAGCAGCAAGTACAGTGATATTTGCAGAGTTGTCATGGACTCCAGGTGACCTTGTTCAGGCAGAAGATCGTGCCCATCGAATTGGACAGGTAAGTATCTTTGCTGATAGAATGTTATGAGTAACCTAAGCAGTAAAACCCAAGTAGGTATCATTGTTTAGTCTGGAAAATTACACCATTTTGGAGTCTGCGAGCTTTACAAAAGGCTTTGCATTTTCAAGTAATTATTGTGAAAATTTAATTTTTTCCTCAGATACTGTGAAAAATGAGTCTGAGATGGGATAAAGCATTAAACATGTATATTCTCTAGATATTGACATTTTTGGTTTGTCTGATGGTTTGACAGATTATCTCTAGCATGTGTTTGTTACATTTTACTAGAACAACCTTATTTTTCATTTCATCTTTAACCATCATATTAGAATGCCCTTATATTTTATTTCACCATCATTTGTTTCTTTATGTTATTTCTCTTTCATCTCTTCACTTCTTCATGCATTTCCATATAGTGAATCAGTATTGTAAGTATAGTGGTTGGTGATTGTAAATAAAGAAGTCTTGATGTTTGGAAGCATTGCAGCTTAGATTATGTTTATGAATTACAGACAAACATGTGAATAGAAATTTCACCTATGAGCTTTTCGAGCACAAATGGTGATACCACAATGCTATTGTTTAATTGAAGTCATTGCACGATTGTTTTCCTGCCACTGTATTTTGCTTTCTTTTCACTCATTTTGAATCATTTTGGAAATACAATTATTAGTCATTTTGTTTCCTTGCATTTTGTATTGTCTCGATTTCACATTTTTGTTGATTTTCTAATGCAATCAAGACTAGTATAGGTTTTCAGTCTTCTTTTAGCATTCCAATCATTAAGCAGCTATACATGAAAAACTTCAACCATTCAATTTCATCAATGGAAAAATAGAGATCACAATGAACAGTAGAACAAGAGACAAGAGACACCAAAATTAGGCTCACTGCTAGGGCAAAATCCACAAGGAAAAACCCCAACCAATATTTCCTTATAAGAGAGAGAATTCTCTCCAATTCCAATATGTACAATAATCAGTCAAGGGTCAATCATTGAGCATCCAAAATATCCAAGTCAAACTGAGTCAAATGGGAGAGAAACCATACTGATCTTTTCTACAGTCAAAGTCAGGTCAACATGCCGAATTTCCTCCCGTTGAAGTTCAGTCAAATTGCAGGTCAACTAATAAGTCAATGCTAAAACTTAACGCACATCACAGAGTCAACAGGACCGAAATTCTGTCAATCAAAGTCAAAGATGCCACAGAATATTCAACCTCCAAAACAATTCGGTCAAATAGCAGAAGAAGGATGAGTCAATGCTGCTTAGTGTAGTCAAAAACAGTATCAACGCTAGTCAAAGATTCTCTTGTTTGTCATTCGCACGTGTGAGAGATTCCTGTCATTTCAGATCGGTGAGGATGATAAGAAGTTTGTTAAATGAACTCCAACGATGCTTTATTTATATGTGAGTTAGGAGGTGCCTTTTCACACATTTGGGGCCGACTTGTCCTTGAGGCTGACTTGATCAAACTTGAAAATATGAATTTTTCTCCATTATTTGCCAATGAAAATAACGACCATAGCTACCCATTTTTCAACATTCCCGCTTAGCTAGGGAGGTGCTTTTCATTCTCTCTCAAGATCAATCTTTCAGACCAATCCATAGGTCTCATGGCCCACAACCTAAGGAAAATATCACAAGTACAAGTCTCTCTCTCTGTCAAGATCAATCTCCCTGACCAATCCTTAGGTCTCTCAGCGCATAGCCTAAGGGAGAGATCATCAGTCTCATCATAAGGAAAGATACATAGCATCCACCACAACAGGTGGGATCAATTAATGAGGCCAAACCAACCATATGCACATGGTACATATCCCCAACCAGAAACAAGGTCTCTCAGATCATAGCTTAAAGGAGGAATCCCTATCTCAGTCTTCGACAATAAGCAAGGTATCTCTGCCCACAACCTAAGGGAGTGACAATCATCTCGACCAATCCATAGGTCTCTCGGCACACAACCTAAGGAGGATTGTCAATCATATGATATTGTATAATCAGTGCTCCCTCTTTCTCAGAGAGGGGTTTTCAACAACTCAAAGTTGTTCTCTGAAATAAGAAAACTTGATTTAGGACAATGGCTTGTCAACACATCAACAACTTGTTAATCGGTAGGGACATAATCAAGCCTCACAACTCCCCTCTGGACAATATTCCTGATGTAATGATACTTGATCTCAATGTGCTTCGACCTGTCATGGAACACCGGGCTCTCAAAAAATTTCACACAACTTTGATTATCACAATATATAATTGTCCATTCCAACAAATCAAATTTTTTTTTTTGAAGCCACACAACTTCACAACAAGTTAAACATGTAGCTATATACTCAGCTTCAACCGTACTCAAAGCAATAGAAGTTTGCTTTCTACTAGACCATGAAATCATAGTAGAGCCCAAGCCAAAATGGAATCCAAAGGTGCTCTTTCTATCATAAGAGCTTCCAACCCAATCAACATTAGTGAATCCATGCAACTGCCATTCACCATTAGAGGCATATCTCAGACCATATTCAATGGATACCATGCAAATATCTCAGTATATATTTTGCTGCAACCCAATGCCCATGAGCTCAACGAGTCCACAACATAACAAATATTGGACCTCGTGTTCACACGATAATTCAACGAGCCAATCAATTTGCGATACATAGAGGGATCAATCAAATCATGGTCGCAATCCCAGATCTTCTTCAAGTTTGTTATTATAGCAATTTCCATGTACTTGTAGTCCATCATGCCAAATCTCTAAAAGATTTGAATAATGTACTTGGCTTGGACAACAAAATTCCATCAGGGTTTTGCTAAATTTCCAATCCTAGGATTTTTGCAAATTTCCAATCCTAAATAATAATGCATGAGACCAAGATCCTTGATCTCGAATTCAAAAATCAGCTCCCCCTTACACTAGACAATCAAGGGCTCGCCTTCAACAACAACAACATCAAGGGCTTACCTTCAACAACTTTGAAGTACAAGTTCAAATGAGCATTGTTCTTCTTGAAACCAAGACTTAGGAAATAGCCATCAATACATGAATACCATGCACGAGGAGCGTGCTTTAGCCCATATAGGGCTTACCTCAATTTGCAAAGATTCATTTCGATTTGCAAAGACTCTTCATTTGCGCCGCTTCATCCGGTGCAAGCAGACGGTTCCTCATAACATCATCCTAGCAGAGTTCGGAGCTAAGCCCTTTCGTCTGGAGGCAATTTTCAGGATAGTCTCCTACCTTCATCGGATCCGTGGCTTGGCAGACACGAGAGAGTGGAGAGACAGGTACGCATACTTGGCCTATTGCTCCTTGGAGAACATCGCTCGCACGCAGATCGGCCGCACCAAATGCTGGTTCTCCGGGATGACAGAACTCCTTGGTCTTATCGGTATCGAGACAGATCATCTCCCCCTGTTCCAGTATTCACTAAACGCCCCGGGGCACCTTCTTCCAAACCAGCAAGAACTCATCAAAATCATTAGGGAAGACATCTACAGGCAGTACATTCAGACTATATGGGTCAATGCTTCGGGTGGCCTGCACCCAAAGATGGCCTTCTACGCTGAGCACTTCTTGGAGATCAGAGATGGACTCATCACTCGACCCACCTATACCCTCTAGCATTGGATGCATGCCATTAGGATCCCCCTTGGGTAGCTCAGGGTCGGATCGCACAGGCTCCGAGTGGAAACAGACCACCATATTGACAGGACAGAGAGGATTTGTCAACTCTGTCACTTACAGGAAGTGGAACTGAGTCACACTTCATCTTCAGATGCCCCGTCTACTATGAGATCTGCGGGCACTTTTATTGCTTATTCAGGGCCCCCCAGAATCTAGCCAGCTTCCTCAGATACCCCGACCAGAGATGCTTGGATCTTTACCTCCAGGAGACCTTCAGACACCGCTTGACTCTACTCCAGCCCCCGTCCGCAGTTGCTACCACGCAGAGGATCAACGACTTCTTCAGAACACTCCTGGCATCGTAGGGCACCAAGAGAGCCACTGATCGATCCATAGACCATGACTCCTGGTCAGTGCGGATCCGGGGACCTCGTCCTACTAGACCCCATCATCGATCTAGAACCAGGGACCCCCCCACCTCCAGGGGGTGCCCCAAGTCCTCCAGACGACAACGGCAGCAGTCCAGCTCCTTTTCAGGGCAGCAGACATTGACAAACTTCCTTCAGTCCTCTTCTAACGACCTCGGATGCTAGGAGAAGGAGTCTCCCCCCCATTCTGGAGGCTCATCCTTCTCCTCCAGAACTACTTCATCACAACTCATTTTCAAGATGTTTCAGTCATCCAGACTTTTACTTTCGTATTCCTTGTAGTTTTGCTTTTCCTGCTCTTATAAAGAAAGGGGACCGTTTGGTCCACCAGCTAGTATGTTGTAATCATTGTAACTAGCAGTTCCATTGATCTTTTGTGGTCATTCGTCGGACATTAATAAAATTATCTTATCTTATCTTATCTATCATGGACTTCCAAAGCGTGAGATTACTTAATATAGACTTCCTCTTTAATGGCTCCATTCATAAAATCATTTTTATATCCGTTTGATGCAATTTCCAACTTGCAATAGAAGTAAGAGCAATGAGAGATGTAATAGAAGCATAGCTAGCACGAGAGAAAACATCTCTTCATAATCCTCTCCCTCTTTTTGAGAGAATCCTCAAGCCACGAATCTAGCCTTGTACTTTTCAATGTTAGTTTTTGTAGCATCGAACAAGTGTTCAAGTCTTGATTTGTGTCAAATAGACTAAGAACATGAGATCTTCAAAACCCAGAAAGGCTTTCGTAAGATAATTAGCTATCATTTAAATTTTTCCTAAGTAGCTTAGGAAAAATGGTTAATTAATAGTAATTAATTAAGGAGAAGTGAGAATGCTCTAGAAACTCACACAGATTGAGTTTGAGATGATCTTAGGTGTTGATGAGGATCTAATCATGGTCGTTGGTGATCCAATGAGAGATTATAAGAGTAGGACGATGGGGATGGAAATAGATACATCAAAGGACAACGAGTTTCTTCGAAGATCAAGCTATCCAACTACAAAGGTTGAGTAGAGAAGAAGAGTTTGAGCCAGAAGGAAAGCAGAAGTGAGAGGGAGCAACAACAGTGATTTCCAGTGGATTTACAATACTAGAGAGTCAGCAACAATAGGGCTGCATTATTCCTCAGTGAGGCTGCGTAGGGCCTGCATAAAAGGCTTTCGATTTTGATGGAGTGAAGGTCGATTTAGGTGCTAGTGGCTAGAAGAGGTTCCAGGAGGCCAAGCGAGTCATCTCCTGTGGTTGAGTTGGGAAGAACAATAAGATCATAGCAGTTCCATAGGTAGTGCAAGTAGAGCCTACGCAGAGGCAACACAAAGGTTTATGTAGGGGTTTTGTGTAGCCCAGATAGAGCCAATTTTGGAGTTGAGATCAGTTGTCGAGGGAGACAAATTGTCTCACTAATATTTTGGCTAGATTATCTTGGTGGGGATTGCTAGTTTGGGAATCTAAATATTGTACTCAGACTTTGCTGCTGCATATAATAAAATAAATCCTCATCTGCTACACCAGTTTTCCTAGTTGGGTTTTTCTAGGGACTATTGTCCAAAAACATTGGTGTCAATTTTATTGTGTGTGCATCTATTTTCTTAGTTTCCAGTTTATTTTCTGTAGTGTTTTTATTGTGAAGAATTACAATGTGATTTATTTGTTATTTGTTGTAACAAATAAACTTCCTAATTAATCAATTATAATAATAAATTTCCAATTATTGCATTTGAAGGAATTTTCACATGCCATAAGAGTTATTTTGATCAGATCGGGTGCTCAACAACGAGGGAGAAAATTTTGTAGTTCAGAGGGACATCCGAGCGAATTTCTCTCGGATCTGCATAGGTCACTAGGAAGTGCGAATTGCAGAGTAAGGGTTCAATTTTTAGTCTGCAACCAACAAAAAAGTTGATCAACCTTAGTAGCAAAGATTTGCAGGTGTGGATTTGGTAGATAGTGGGATTTAGTGAGCAGATCAGTGACTTCGTTGAGCAAATTTGGGCACAGTAGTAGATCAACACTGAGTGGAAGAGAAAAGGAACACAAAAATTATATTCTGGATGTCTTCAATAAATTTCTCAAATTCCTCTAGTATGGTTGTAAACAAACTTGATATTCAGGACGCAACAAATTTGTCCTCCAACTTCATAGGGAGTCTGGTATATAGACAATGGAGCATCAGATCATACGACAAGAGTTAGAGAGTATTTCTCCAACTACAAGGATGAGAAGATGGACTTCCAAATCCAGATGGGAAGCATGAGTAAATGTACCTTAGTTGGAGTAGGTACCATCGTGATGCAGAGGGAGTCTGGAGCAAGTACCAATGTTACAGATGTGTTTCACGTGCCCGACTTAGGTATGAACCTAATTTCAGTATCCCAATTACAAGATAAGGGATATGATGTCCACTTGGTAAGGTAAAGGTGTTCATCAAACACCATAACTAGAAAAAGGTGAGAGAGATTGGAGTTCGTAGCAACAGATTGTATATGTTGCAATTCGATTGTCCAAAGACACTAGTTAGCAGTAGCATCAGTAATTGCATTAGTAGTGGGAGAGACCTAAATGAATTATGGTGCAGGAGAATGGGACATTTACACCATAGAGCACTTAGGATGCTCAGGGAGACAGTGACTGGTGTTCTAGAATTAGGCACGAAACAAGATGATGTGTGCAGGGGGTGCGTACTTGGGACATATGCTCAGGCAGTGTTCCCATGAAGTGACATTAAATCAGATGGTGTGTTACAACTTATACGCTCAGATATTTGTGGCCCTATGTCCACTAGATCTCTGGAAGGGTACAAGTACTTTGTCACCTTCGTTGATGACCATTCCAGGAAAACCTGAATCTATTTCTTAAAGACCAAGGATGAATTCTTTAGTCGCTTCAAAGAGTTTAAGGCTCTAGTAGGGAATGCAACAAGGAATAAGATCAAGGTGCTTCGCTTGGATAACGGAGGTGAGTACACAGATAGTGGCTTCACAAGTTTCTATGCGAAGGAAGGCATCAAAGGGAGTGGACAATTTCATACAATCCACACCAAAATAGGGTAGCAGAGTGGAAGAACATGTCTATAGTTGGGGCTGCAAAGGCAATGCTATATGACTTGGATTTTCCCAAGTTCTTATGGGCGGCATGTAACACGACTGTGTCTATACAGAACAGGGTTCCTCACAGGGCATTGGGGAAGATAACACCAGAATAAGTCTTCTTAGGGAAGAAGCCAAGGGTCAGTCACTTCAGGATCTTCGGTAGCATAACTTATTTCCATATATAAGAAGAGAAAAACACTAAGTTGGATCAGACTGTAGAGAAGGGATTCTTTGTTGGGTATAGAAAAACCTCGAAGGCATTCAAGATTTACATTCGTAGTTGT
Organism: Pinus albicaulis; assembly: GCA_034641835.2. Taxonomy (NCBI): domain Eukaryota; kingdom Viridiplantae; phylum Streptophyta; class Pinopsida; order Pinales; family Pinaceae; genus Pinus; species Pinus albicaulis. Next base: position 89,463,249 of record CM076570.1, read on the forward strand.
AGGAAGATTATTGTGAAATCTCTAAATTGCAAGTCTCCATTCCTTTAACTGAAATAGTCAAGAATGACTAGTATAAGTTTCAAGTAGCTAGGATGCTTAGGGTAGATCAGATGTCTGATATGGTTGATGTAAGTGATGATCACCCAAAACTTTTATGTGGGCCTGTTGTTGATGGTGATTTAGAAGAAAGTGAGGTCCCTCCATTTTATCTTAGCCTTAAAATCCACGATTTTATCCTCCATAACGCCATGCTTGTGTCTAGAGCGTCTCATAACTTTATGCCCAAAGCTATCATGGATAGATTAGGCCTAGATATCACAAGACCTTACCATGACCTTTATTCATTTGATTTAGGTAGAGTGAAATGTCTTGGCCTCATTAAAGATCTAGTGTTGTCTTTAGAGAAAATCCCAGCCAAGAATGTCGTCATGGATGTTGTTGTGGCTGATATCCCTCCCACATATGGAATGTTGTTGTCCCGGTCATGGGGAGTGAAATTTAGAGGTACCTTGCAACTCGAATTTTCATATGCTACAATATCGGTGTTTGGTCAACTCAGAAAACTATACCGGGAAAGTAAATAGAAGTACATGATCAGTAGCAGAGAAAATCCTAATAATCACCCCATACATGTTGTTCACACGGATTTAGAGTCTTTTATCTTATTCAATGATCAGGGTTCAACATCTTAAGAAATTGTGATTGAAGAAAATACAAAATTTTTTGAGTTTTCAAATTTTGTTTTAGAAATTGCAAATGCAGAAAAATGAGAAAAGATGCCAAGTGGTTTGGAACCAAGCGCATCAATCCAAAAAAGAGATGAAACAGTGAAAGACACAAAACTTTTTCTCAAGCAACAAGTAAAGTTCAGTGATCCAATTTGCAGCATCCCGATGAAGAGAATGGTTTGTGGACCACAGACTTTGATGGAGCCTTGGGAAGGGAAAGGGTTGGAATTGGAGTATGGATTCACAACACTTTAAATCAATCTCTTAGCATTCCTCCTAATGTTCGATTGCCCTCTTACAAGTTAGCATTCGATTGTTTGAACAATGAAACAAAGTATGAGTCTTTGATAGGCAGCATGAAAATTCTCAAGAAGTTAGGTGCCAAGAAGATTTTTGTGTTTGGTGACTTCGAATTGGTAATAGAACAAGTCAAAGGTTAATCCCAGGCCAAGCATCCTAGGATGCGAGCTTACCGAAATGTAGTGTTAGATATCGTCAAAACCTTCACCGAGTATACTTTGTCATTGATCCCAAGAGACAACAATGTTGATTCTCTTGCCACTTCGGTCAACATGTTTAAAATTCTATTGTATCCCAATAAGAAGTTTGAGATAAACATCAAACATCGGCTTGCTGTTTCGGATAATGTTCAGTATTGGCAGGTCTTTCAAGATGATAAACAAATCAATAACTTCTTGCAAACGAAAGAGGAATTTGTGAAATGGATGACCAATTTTCTGAAAATTACCAACAATTGCGTGCAGCAGAAATGAAAGTACTTCAGCTGAAAGATAACTCTATTCTTAGAGATATTGTGCCTTTGGAATAGCTTTTTGATCAAGACGATGTTGCATGCAAACTGACAATGTTGCCAACAGAAGTAGGAGTGGAAGATCTTAATCTTGGCACTCCTGAAAAGCCCAAGATAGTCAAGATTTCAAAATCCTTGAGCCCGAAGATGAAAGGTAAATATGCAGCGCTCATGTCTCAGTTTGTTGATGTTTTTGCATGGGAGTATTCTGATCTGAAAATTTATGATAAGAGTAATTTAGCATACTAATCCTTTCAAACCGGATCAGAAACCTTTCCGCTAGAAATTGAGGAGAATGAATCCCAAGTTGTTGCCCTCCATTCAGAAAGAGGTAAACAAATTATTTACTGTTGGTATTATAGTTACACTACGCTTCTCAAATTGGATGTCTAATTTAGTGCCAGTAAGAAAGAAGACCGTGGAAATTCACTTGTGCATAGATTTCAGAAATGGACCATATTCTGCAAAGGGTAGTTGGATCTTCTAGACATTCATTACTGGATGGATACTTCGGGTATAATCAGATTTTAGTCCATCCAGATGATCAAGAAAAGACAAACTTTACAACACCATGGGGTACCTTCATGTACGCCAAAATGCCCTTTGGGTTGAAAAATGCAGGAGCAACTTTTCAGCAAGCAATGGACATTGCCTTTGCCAATGAAAATGATGTCTTTTTGGTCGTCTATCTTGATGATATCACTGTTTTTTCCAAGACAGATGAGCAGAATTTGCAACACTTGCAGCACTTGAAAACAATTTTTTAGAGATGTAGGATATTTGGCATATTGCTGAATCCTAAAAAGAGTTTGTTTGCTATGGAGGAAGGATAATTGCTAGGCCATATCATTTCAAAAGACGGCTTCCGAATAGATCCTTCAAGAATTGAAGCGATTCAGAGCTTGGACTATCCTAGAGGCAAGAAGGAGATTCAGTCATTTAGTGGTAAAATCAATTTTCTGAGAAGGTTTGTTTGAAATCTTGCTGAACACTTAAGGAAAATTACTTACATGCTGAAGAAAGATAGTGAAGTAAAATGGTCTGAGGAGGCAAAGAAGTCTTTCAATCAAGTTAAATTTGCTTTATCTCACGCTCCTATTCTTATTAGTCCAGATTACACACTTGATTTCATAATTTTTTACTTTGCTTCGGAGCATACTCTAACTGTTGTCCTCGTGCAAAAGAAAAATTAGAAGACAGAACAACCCATCACTTTCTTTAGTAGAACCATTAGAGATGCAGCCTTGAAGTACAATGTCATTGAAAAACAGGCTTAAGGCCACGTGTCCTCCAGCAAATGTGATCGCGATCAAATGGGAAATACAGCTTATCCCACAAAGGCGGTGCGATCAAACTACTTCGGTTTTTGAACAGTGATTGACCGGGGTCTCACCGGGGTTACCACTACTCCTTGTATGCTCTCTGGTTTACTAACTCAGGGTCGACTCTTAGCCCACGCTCTCAGTTCACAACCAATCGAACTATTTCTTCGTAAGCGGAGTCTTCACTACCTCGGAACAGAGTTCGACGACCACAATCATACACAGACCTCTTCTACGAGTGGGATTTTCGACAAAGCCTTCGGCAGACACCCTTTCGAACCTCACAATGTAAGTCTGTTACAAGGTGGAATGCATTCGGTTATGGCTTCTTCCGAGGACAATTCAAGAGAGAACAATTGCCAGAGAGATGTGGAGATTATACAGCAACTCTATTCAACAATTCTACACAGGATGGTGTTCAATCACCTCGCAATTAAACAACTTCTCACACAAAGACCAATTCAAGACAATTTGATAATCAACGAGCACTGAAATTTATTCAACAGGAAGCAATTGCTTGACACCAACTTTTTCTACAGAAATCTCCTTCCGCAACACATCCGGGGGATACAATTTATATGCATTACAATGTGTGTTTTGGTTCCTCAGTGAGGACCGTTTATCTTCTAACAAAACTTAATTACATTATTTGAATAACTGAACATGACAGATGGACTGAACCAAACTATTCGACTTCTTTTGACTCTAACTGATCTAATGCAACAGACAGCTAAGGTATTGACACCTTGCTGTTACAAATTCAAATGATTTTGAACCCTCCTAGCCACAACATGTGGACAAAACTTCCTACATTGCTGTCTAGTGTCTAATGCCCCTGCATCAGACTCCCAAGGGCAATTTTCTTCATGGACTCCTGTCCATGAGCTCCTCCACTGATCTGCCTATCTTCCGCAACATTCCTTCGGTCGTCCGAGTGGCGTCTTCCTCTGGCTGGTCCTTCCATTTGATTAAGTACTGAAAGTACTCTTGTCCTCTGGTCTTCCTAAACACTCTTTTGTCCAATATCTTCTCTGGTTGCAATGGTTGTGTTGGAGGTAGCTGCTTTGCCCACTCAATCGGTTCCTTGTCTGTTGGTCCGTCTTTCGCACCTTCATCTTCATACTTGTACAAATCTGCAACATTAAAAATGGGAGATATTCCAACATCAGGAGGCAATTCAATCTCATAAGCATTAGCAGAAAAATTTCTAAGTATCTTGCATGGCCCAATCTTTTTAAACTTCAATTTGTTATACTGCTTCTTTGGGAATCTCTCCTTTCTCAAGTGTGCCAAAACCAGATCTCCTACTTCAAAATGGACTTCTCTTCTGCTCAAGTCTGCTCTGCCTTTGTATTTGATGCTGCTGCCTTGTAGCTGTTGTTTCACTTGTTCATGTATGGCTTGGATTTCTAAAGCAAATTCCTCACCATCAGCACTCAACTCTGCCTTTCCCAGATTTCTTAACTCTGATATTCCTCTGGGATGCATTCCATAAACAATACGAAATGGACTCTGCCCTGTGCTTCTGTTTGGTGAGTCATTATATGCATATTCTGCCTGGGGCAAAATATGATCCCACTGCTTGGGATGCTCTCCCACAAGACTTCTCAACAAATTTCCCAGACTTCTATTCACTACCTCAGTTTTTCCATCAGTCTGAGGATGATAAGTTGAGCTGAAACTCAGTTTGGTACCAAGTTTCTTCCACAGTGTCCTCTAGAAATGGCCCACAAATCTGGTGTCTCTGTCTGAAACAATACTCTTGGGCAACCCATGCAACCTAACAACTTCTTTGAAAAACAAGTTAGCAACATGGGTGGCATCACTAGTTTTATAACATGGAATAAAATGTGCCATTTTGGAGAATCTGTCCACTACAACAAAGACTCCATCATTCCCCCTCTGAGTCTTGGGCAATCCTAGAATAAAATCCATACTCACCATGTCCCAAGGCTTGTCTGGAATAGGTAAGGGAGTGTACAATCCTGCATTTTGGCTCCTTCCTTTGGCATATTGACAAATATTTCAATTCTTCACAAACTTGCCCACTTATACTCTCATCTTGGGCTAGTAATAGAAGTAACTCAGTTGCTCATAAGTCTTATCAGTACCAAAGTGTCCAACAATTCCACCACTATGTTTCTCTTTGATCAAATTTTCTCTCATGGAACATCTTGCACACACAGTTGGTTTCTTCCTAATCGTAAGTCCTCCTGCAAGAAATAATCAAGCCAATGGCTTCTATCTGTTAGAAAAGGGTTACAACATGCCTCAAATGCTTCCTTAAAATCTGAATCTGTTTTATACAGTTCTTTGAGAAAATCAAATCCTACAACTTCAAAATTGGTTTCTTGAACAAGCATGTGCCTTCTACCCAAAGCATCAGCTACTTTATTTGCTTGGCCACGTATATGTTTCAAAACAAAGTTAAAACCTTGGAGATACTCAACCCATTTGGCATGCTTATGGTTCAACTTGGGCTGCTGTACAGTGTACTGCAAAGCATGATTATCAGAGTATAATACAAATTTTTTGGACATCAAATAATGCCTCCACTTTTTCAATGCCCCAACTTCATAGAATTCCTTCTCATAAGAGGAATACTTCCTTCTGGTGTCATTCAACTTTTCACTAAAATAAGCTACAGGCCTATCATCCTGACTCAGCACAGCTCCAATGGCTTCTCCACTGGCATCACACTTCACTTGGAATGGTTTAGCAAAATCAGGCAGGATCAAAACAATCTTTTCAGTTATCTTTTACTTCAAAAGTTTAAAGTTTCTCTCTTCTTCAGCAGTCCATTTAAATGGTTGTTTGCTCTTTTTTATTGTCTCAATGATGGGTGCATTAATCTTACTAAAGTTTCTTATAAATTTCCTGTAAAAACTGGCAAGTCCATGGAAACTTCTTACCTCAAAAACATTTCTGGGTGAAGGCCACTCCACAATTGCCTTAACCTTTTCTGGGTCCATCTTCAATCCTTCTGCAGAGACAACAAAGCCCAAATACACCAACTCTTCCCTCATGAATGAGCATTTCTTTAAGTTTATCAGCAGTTTCTCTTGGTGCAGCTTCTTCAAGACATAATTAAGATGCCTTAAATGTTCTTCTTTAGTTTTGCTGAGAACTAATATATCATCCAGATACACTATCACAAATTTACCAGTGAATTCTTTCAATACTTCATTCATGAGTCTCATGAAAGTGCTAGGTGCATTTGACAACCCAAAAGGCATGACCATCCATTCATACAGTCCTTCATTTGTTTTAAAGGCAGTTTTCCACTCATCACCCTCTTTTATTCTAATCTGATGATATACACTTTTTAAATCTATCTTTGAAAAATATTCAGCACCACTCAAACAATCCATTAAATCCTCAACTCTGGGCAAAGGGAATCTGTACCTAATTGTTATCTTATTGATCGCTCTGGAATCAGTACACATCCTCCAGCCTCCATCTTTCTTTGGGCTCAATACTGCTGGTACTGCACATGGACTCAAACTTTCTCTGATCAGTCCCTTGTCCAACAATTCTTGTACTTGTCTCCTGATTTCCTCATTTTCTGTGGGAGTCATTCGGTAGGCTGCCTTATTTGGCAGATTTTAACGAGGGATAAAATCTATCTGATGGTTGATCTTCCTCACGGGTGGCAGCTCATCAGGTAAATCATCCACAACAATGTCACAATAACTGTCTAACATCTCTTGGATTTCTATTGGCAAATCAGAAATCTTTGTAGAAGTAAGAACTACCTTAGGCTTGCAAACTAAAGCAAAGCTTACCTCTTCTTCTTCAATCTGCTGTAGATATTCCTTCCCGCTCAGCAACAAGGTCTTTGGATCAACCACTCTGCTTGATGGTTCTCCTTCTTCCATGGGTATCAATGTATGATGTACCCCATCCTTGAAGAACTTGTAAGTGTTCTTCTTTCCATCATGCACTGCTGCTCTGTCAAACTGCCAAGGTCTACCTAGCAGTATGTGACACACATCCATGGGCATCACGTCACACAGGACTTTGCCTTTGTAGTTGCCCATTTGCAGCTCTATCTCACACTGTTCTTTTACAATCAGCTGGTGCCCTTTATGCAGCCAGGACACCCTGTAGGGAGTTGGATGCTCCCTTGTCTTCAGCTTCAACTTCTCTATGACCTCAGTGGAAACCAGATTGTCTGTGCTGCCACTATCAATGACTAGCTGGCAGCATTTCCCCTGGACTTTGCATATGCTCCTAAACAAAGTCTTCCTTTGTGCAGGCTCAGTAACCTCTTTGGCTTGTTTCAACTGGACCTTATTAACCACCAAGGAGTCTCCCCTCTCTGGTAGAATTTCTTCTTCAATTTCTGCCTCTTCTCCAGCCTGGGAAACAACAACATTTCTTGGACCAACACCCACATTCTCTGGGCACTCATAGTGCTTGTGTCCCACTTGCTGACATCTATAGCACCTCAATTCTCTACCTCTACCTCCTCTTCCTCTGTAAGAACCCCTTCTGCCTCTTGCATCACCCTCTATAGCATTCTGAGGTGAGCTACTCTTAGCTCCATCTCTGGGTGTAGTAGGCTTTCCTCTACCACCCTGACTTCCCTTTCCATGGAAAGTACCTCTCCCTTTGGCAGACTGCTTCCTCAGGAGTTTCTCCTCTGCTTTCAAGGTCATCTGATAGGCCTCTTCAATTGTCTTAGGAGACAGAAGACCAATTTCATCTTGGATCTCCAGCTTGAGACCATTCACATATCTGGTAGTCTTCTCTGGTGTGTCTTGAAATTGCCCAGCTCTTATGCTTGCTCTATAGAATTCTTCTGTGTATTCCTTTCCTGTCAGCAACCTCTATCTCAGGTTCTGCATTTCCCTAAACAATGTTAGCTGATAATCACTAGGCAAGAATTTACCTTTTAACTTAGCCATCATTCTGGTCCAGCTCTTGATAGGCTGTTTTCCAGCTCTCCTCCTTTCTGCTTGCACTCCATCCCACCAGAGTGCAGCATGTCCCTTCAGCTTTGTTACTACAAACTTGACCTTCTTATCTTCGCTCATTTCTTCATAGTCAAAGCACTTGTTCATTTCATTAATCCAGTCCACCAGCTCCTCTGGATTCAGTCCTCCTGCAAAACTCGACACTTCAATCTTGGGCTTAATTGCAGACCCTAGAACAGTTAAGCCTCATGTCAGGAGGAATCTCAGCGATTTCTCCGGCTTCTTCTATCTCAGGTTCACTGATGTCTTCAGGATCTCTGCGCTGTCTTCGCTCTATGGCATCCATTCTGGCTTGGACCCTCTACAAGGTCTCCTACACTTCTGCACTGGCAACGGGTCTCCTTTTGCCAGCACCTCTACCAACTCGGATTGCCATGTTAATTCTCTGCAAAAACAACTCAAAAACAGCTCTGATACCACAATTGACAGCAACAAATTTGAATTCGGGCCCCATAAGGAGAGCTGGTCTCACTAACATAGCTCTGTCAGCCCTTTCTCCCCGGAGTAACTCAATTCATTTCTCAACTCTTTTGTAATTTTATTTATCAATTTCAGAGAAATTGACAAATAAACACATTAGGCAACCTTGGAAAAATCTAAATGTATCAAACCTTATAACTCCGCAATATCTCCAATATAGAATCGACACCAACTTCGGGATTTAATTATATTAAGGTCGACGACCAAACAAGTATCCCCGTCCTAAACCTTATGGCAAAGGTTAAATACGTCGGGGCTTAAGTGAATAACCCGACTACATCACCAATGGAACACTTAATGCGCTTAGGCCCTGGGCCCACACCTACACGACATGGATTCAACAAAATAAACATTCATACCTTAAGTTATCTCCCGAGCATATCTGAGAGCGATCACCGTTCGATAGCCAGCCTCCAGATCGAACGGCGTACGCGGATATCGCGCAGCCTCCTCAGTCGATAGTTAACGCGCGATGAGGGTGGGGTTTCAAAACAGCTTAAGGCCACGTGTCCTCCAACAAATGTGATCGCGATCAAATGGGAAATACAGCTTATCCCACAAAGGTGGTGCGATCAAACTACTCCAGTTTTTGAACAGTGATTGACTGGGGTCTCACCGGGGTTACCACTACTCCTTGTATGCTCTCCGGTTTACTAACTCAGGGTTGACTCTTAGCCCACGCTCTCAGTTCACAACCAACCGAACTATTTCTTCGTAAGCGGAGTCTTCACTACCCCGGAACAGAGTTCGACGACCACAATCATACACAGACCTCTTCTACGAGTGGGATTTTCGACAAGGCCTTTGGCGGACACCCTTTCGAATCTCACAATGTAAGTCTGTTACAAGGTGGAATGCATTCCGATATGGCTTCTTTCGGGGATTTAATTCAACAGAACTTGTTCGGACAATTCAAGAGAAAACAATGGATAGAGAGATGTGGAGATTATACGGCAACTCTATTCAACAATTCTACACAGGATGGTGTTCAATCACCTCGCAATTAAACAAATTCTCACACAAAGACCAATTCAAGACAATTTGATAATCAACGAGCACTGAAATTTATTCAACAGGAAGCAATTGCTTGACACCAACTTATTCTGCGGAAATCTCCTTCCTCAACACATCCGGGGGATACAATTTATATGCATTACAATGTGTCTTTTCGGTTCCTCAGTGAGGACCATTTATTTTCTAACAAAACTTAATTACATTATTTGAATAACTGAACATGACAGATGGACTGAACCAAACTATTCGACTTCTACTGACTCTAACTGATCTAATGCAACAGACAGCTAAGGTATTGACACCTTGCTGTTACAAATTCAAATGATTTTGAACCCTCCTAGCCACAACATGTGGACAAAACTTTCTACATTGCTGGCTAGTGTCTAATGCCCCTGCATCAATCTACATGATGTGGATTTAAACTTTACGATACTTTACAGCTAGATTCAGTAAGATTTATGATTTTATTCCTGAAAATATCAAGCCTCCTCCAGGCCTTGCTTTACTTCATTACCCTGATGGTTTCGATCCTGATATGGCTTACCAGCTGGGGGAAAGAAATCCATCATCCCTTGAAGAAATGTAGAGAAATGCAGTGAGCATGCAAGCAAATTTGATTATCAAAAAGTCAAAAATCAAGACAGCGAAAAGCGTCACTATCAAGGAAGAAACATCTACTTCATCCGAGGGCAAGCTCGACACCTTGATCAAAACCATGGAGAAGATGATGTACAAAATGTCCATCGTTGATAAACAAGCTGAACCCTCCTTTAAAAATCCCAATTTCAGGGGTCAAAATCAGCAGCCTCAATACAATATCAAGCAAAGGGAACAGAGGGGTCAGGATCCACAAAGTCAACATCAAATTCGCACTCCATTTCAGAAAAACTACATAGAAGGTCTTGATGAAGAATATGAAGAAGAGATTTCTGGCGAGAATTATTTATTTGAAGAAAATCAACAGCCTATTTTCCTCACTGAAGAAGATTAGTTTTCTAAAGAAATTCATGCATCAGACGTTCAACAATATGTCTTGTCAAATGATGATATGCTATCAGTACGGACATAATATTACTAGAGGGAATATCGGAACACTCTTACTCAAGTACAGAGGTAGTATGGTTTGAGGAATAGGAATGTTCCTATAATCTCTAATCAGAAAAAACAGAATTCTCAAACGGATACTCATCATAAAGAGACGACTACTCCAAATCAAAGCAAAGACAAGGGACCTGTTGTTCCTAGTCCTGCAAAAGGCAATGAAGCTTTTACCAGCAGTAAAAAAAAAAAGATAAACAAGTCCAAGATGGAGAACAAAAGAGGGAAATCCCGCACAAAGATCAACTAGAGAAGAAAAACATTCTGCCCTTTTTAGTCTTGAAAATGAAATCTCTAAACTGCAAGTCTCCATTCCTTTAACTGAAATAGTCAAGAATGACTAGTATAAGTTTCAAGTAGCTAGGATGCTTAGGGTAGATCAGATGTCTGATATGGTTAATGTAAGTGATGATCACCCAGAACTTTTATGTGGTCCTGCTGTTGATGGTGATTTAGAAGATAGTGAGGTCCCTCCATTTTATCTTAGCCTCAAAATCCACGATTTTATCCTCCATAACACCATGCTTGAGTCTAGAGCGTCTCATAACTTTATGCCCAAAGCTATCATGGACAGATGAGGCCTAGATATCACAAGACCTTACCATGACCTTTATTCATTTGATTTAGGTAGAGTGAAATGTCTTGGCCTCATTAAAGATCTAGTGTTGTCTTTAGAGAAAATCCCAGCCAAGAATGTCGTCATGGATGTTGTTGTGGCTGATATCCCTCCCACATATGGAATGTTGTTGTCCCGGTCATGGGGAGCGAAATTTAGAGGTACCTTGCAACTCGACTTTTCATATGCTACAATATCGGTGTTTGGTCAACTCAGAAAACTATACCGGGAAAGTAAATAGAAGTACATGATCAGTAGCAGAGAAAAGCCTAATAATCACCCCATACATGCTGTTCACACGGATTTAGAGTCTTTTATCTTATTCAATGATCAGGGTTCAACATCTTAAGAAATTGTGATTGAAGAAAATACAAAATTTTTTGAGTTTTCAAATTTTGTTTTAGAAATTGCAAATGCGGAAAATTGAGAAAAGATGTTAAGTGGTTTGGAACCAAGCGCATCAATCCAAAAAAGAGATGAAACAGTGAAAGACACAGAGCTTTTTGGTACAACAATTCTTTCTCAAGCAGCAAGTAAAGTTCAGTGATCCGATTTGCAGCATCCCGATGAAGAGAATGGTTTGTGGACCACGGACTTTGATGGAGCCTTGGGAAGGGAAAGGGTTGGAATTGGAGTATGGATTTACAACACTTTAAATCAATCTCATAGCATTCCTCTTAATGTTTGATTGCCCTCTTACAAGTTAGCATTCGATTGTTTGAACAATGAAACAAAGTATGAGGCTTTGATAGCCGGCATGAAAATTCTCAAGAAGTTAGGTGCCAAGAAGATTTTTGTGTTTGGTGACTCCGAATTGGTAATAGAACAAGTCAAAGGTTAATCCCAGGCCAAGCATCCTAGGATGCGAGCTTACCGAAATGTAGTGTTAGATATCGTCAAAACCTTCACCGAGTATACTTTGTCATTGATCCCAAGAGACAACAATGTTGATTCTCTTGCCACTTCGGTCAACATGTTTAAAATTTTATTGTATCCCAATAAGAAGTATGAGATAAACATCAAACATCGCCTTGTTGTTCCGAATAATGTTCAGTATTGGCAGGTCTTTCAAGATGATAAACAAATCAACAACTTCTTGCAAACGAAAGAGGAATTTGTGAATCTACAAATGGATGACCAATTTTCTGAAAATTACCAACAATTGCGTGCAGCAGAAATGAAAGTACTTCAGCTGAAAGATAACTCTATTCTTAGAGATATTGTGCCTTTGGAGTAGCTTTTTGATCAAGACGATGTTGCATGCAAACTGACAATGTTGCCAACAGAAGTAGGAGTGGAAGATCTTAATCTTGGCACTCCTGAAAAGCCCAAGATAGTCAAGATTTCAAAATCCTTGAGCCCGAAGATGAAATGTAAATATGCAGCGCTCATGTCTCAGTTTGTTGATGTTTTTGCATGGGAGTATTCTGATCTGAAAATTTATGATAAGAGTAATTTAGCATACTAATCCTTTCAAACCGGATCAAAAACCTTTCCGCTAGAAATTGAGGAGAATGAATCCCAAGTTGTTGCCCTCGATTCAAAAAGAGGTAAACAAATTATTTACTGTTGGTATTATAGTTACACTACGCTTCTCAAATTGGATGTCTAATTTAGTGCCAGTAAGAAAGAAGACCGGGGAAATTCACTTGTGCATAGATTTCAGAAATGGACCATATTTTGCAAAGGGTAGTTGGATCTTCTAGTCATTCATTATTGGATGGATACTTCGGGTATAATCAGATTTTAGTCCATCTAGATGATCAAGAAAAGACAAACTTTACAACACCATGGGGTACCTTCATGTACGCCAAAATACCCTTTGGGTTGAAAAATGCAGGAACAACTTTTCAGCAAGCAATGGACATTGCCTTTGCCAATGAAAATGATGTCTTTTTGGTCGTCTATCTTGATGATATCACTATTTTTTCCAAGACAGATGAACAGAATTTGCAACACTTGCAGCACTTGAAAACAATTTTTTAGAGATGTAGGATATTTGGCATACTGCTTAATCCTAAAAAGAGTTTGTTTGCTATGGAGGAAGGATAATTCCTAGGCCATATCATTTCAAAAGACGGCTTCCGAATAGATCCTTCAAGAATTGAAGCGATTCAGAGCTTGGACTATCCTAGAAGCAAGAAGGAGATTCAGTCATTCAGTGGTAAAATCAAATTTCTGAGAAGGTTTGTTCCAAATCTTGCTGAACACTTAAGGCAAATTACTTACATGCTGAAGAAAGATAGTGAAGTAAAATGGTCTGAGGAGGCAAAGAAGTCTTTCAATCAAGTTAAATTTGCTTTATCTCACGCTCCTATTCTTATTAGTCCAGATTACACACTTGATTTCATAATTTTTTCCTTTGCTTCGGAGCATACTCTAACTGTTGTCCTCGTGCAAAAGAAAAATCAGAAGACAGAACAACCCATTGCTTTCTTCAGTAGAACCATTAGAGATGCAGCCTTGAAGTACAATGTCATTGAAAAACAGGCCTTTTGCGCTACTTAAAGCATTGAAGGACTTTTGAGTCTATATTCTTCATTTTCATGTTATTGCATATGTCCCAAACGTTGTTGTCAAAGATGTGCTTACACAGAATGATCCCAAAGGTCGGCGTGGCAAATGGATCACAGCTTTGTTGGAGTATGATTTGGAGATCAAGCCTACAAAACTGATCAAGGGACAAGACTTGGACTCAAACCTCCATGCTTTTGACATTAATTTTATTGCTGCATTATCTGAGGAGCAAGAGGCTGATTCATTACCTCGAGTGTCTGAAATCTTTATTTCATCGCCATGGTACGCTGATATTGTTTATGTTTTGCAACACTTGAATCCTCCTTCTGGCTTTCTTAGTAGTAAAGCTAGATCTTTGAAGTTGAGGGCTCTTAAGTATTGCATCTTTAAAAATACTTTGTATTGGAAAGATCCGGGTGGAGTGTTGTTGAATTGCTTGGTAGAAGGAGAAGTTGAAAAAGTGACGAATGACTTTCATAAAGGTGACTGTGGTGGTCATCTTTTTTGGAAGACTACATAAAATAAGATTTTGAGGGTTGGCTTCTATTGGCCTAGTTTATTTTGAGATGTGTATACCTCTGTCATCAGCTGTGATGAATGTAAAATTTCTGAAGGAAAAAGAAAGCTTTTGTCGCTGCCCTTAAAACCCATTGGAGTTCAAGCACCTTTCCAGCAGTGAGGTCTTGATTTCATTGGTGAGATCCATCCTCCTTCATCAGCTCAACTTAAATGGATACTCACTGCCACTGATTACTTAACAAAGTAGATTGAATCCATTCTGACGAGGCAAGCTACAGATACTATCTTCATCCAGTTTTTGGAAAGAAATATCTTGTCTCGGTGTGGTTGCCCACATAAAATTATTGCTGCCTTTAAGTCTAAGAAAATGATTGACTTTTGTGATAAATATCATATAAGACTTGGTCATTCTACAACATATTATCCTCAAGGCAACGGGTTGGTTGAATCATCAAACAAATCATTGGTGAACATAATTAAGAAGCTGTTGCAAGAGAACAAGAGAAATTGGCACAAGAAGCTCATAAATGTTGTATGGGTGGATAGAGTTAGCATGAAGAGATCAATTAATATGTCGCCTTTTCAGCTTGTGTATGGTGTTGACACAGTGCTTCCCACTTCTTTAGTTGTCGCAGTGATGAAAATTCTGCAAGAAATCAACAGTGAACCAAATGATATCTAGCGAAGAATCAATCAAATGATTCATTTACAGTAGACAAGAGAAGATGTTTTCAATTATACTTCAAAAGTTCAGGAGAAAATCAAGAAAGTGTATGACAAGAAGACCAAAGTTGATGATTCAAAGTAGGAGCTGTTGTCCTTCGGTGGGATGCCCGGAATGAAGGCAAAGGTAAGCACGGTAAGTCTGATAATCTATGGAAAGGTCTATACATGATCACAACATTCAGAGATAATAGGGCATTCTTGTTAGAAAATCTTGATGGGCAAGAAATTCTGGGAGGACCGGTGAATGGTAGGTTCCTCAAACACTACCTTACCTAAGTTTGAAGAAAACTATTCACTTTCATTGTAAATATCACTTTTATTTGCTGTCAAGAATAAGGAGTTGTTGCAGTTGTACAAGCAGTTGATTGACTTTGTGATGTATTTGTTGTGTTGGATTATAGCTAACACCTTTATGGTAATGTTGACTATTGCTTGTTATTGATGATGATCAGGGTGCATGGATTCTCTGACTGAGTCGAAAGTACTGATGATACTCTTAGTGTCCAATATTCAGTGATCAATATGTACTGTTTCATATTTGTTTTGTAGTGGTCCTAGGTCAAAATTTAACATTTCCAAGTCAGTTTTCATATAAAATTTTGATAGCTGGATATCTCTAGGTTTTTAAAAGCTACTCCCTCCAGCTTATTCATGGTTATTGTCATTTCATGAGTCATGTCCTTCATTTTCATCTAGAGTTTTTGGTCAAATCACCATGCTTTCACCTAGGTCAATGTCTACGTGTCTTTCATTTCACCTCCATAAATGTCCAAATTCTATTATAAAGAAGGCAAAAGAAGGGTCGTTCACTTCCATAATACAAAGTTATCTTTAAAAGGAAGTTAGCTTAGGTAGGAAAATTAAAAAAAGACAATTTGTCTTCTTTGTCAAATTATTCAAAAAGAAAAGTGTTCTTCAAAAAGGTCATGTTTTCACTAAATGACAAAAAGGGTGTCTTATTGATGTTATAAAATGGAAAAAGTGATTTCTTTCACTCATTTTATCTTCTCTTGCTCGATGAAGTGCATCTCTCATCTTAAGAATACCCTACCATTGCCAAAGGTGGAAGAAAACTGGAAAAAATTGCGAGTAAATCCATTGTGCTACGCTTTTGGAGGCAATGTGACGTTTCTGAGGGAGCAGCGCGATGTTTTTGGGGCAGTGCAACGTTTCTAAGGGGTGGTGCTACGCTTCTGTTGCAGCGCTACGCTTCTGCCAAAACTGCTATGTTTTTTTATTTCACTCTCCAAATTAGCTACTCAAGTTTCAAAACAATTGTACAAACCTCTTGTGACCTCCAAAATCAGTAAGTGGCCACCTTAACTGCCTTCTTCAAGTTATTTCATGACTGTATGAGTGTTTTCTATCCGTAGGATTTTGTTCTTCTATGTTTTAGGGTTTCTCCTTTCTTGATTAGTTTTAATCATTGGAGACCCTTTTTCCCACCATCTAAACCTTCAATTGTCCTCCACAAACCCTACCATAACACCTCATATTACTCGTGGTCCCCTTTACCATTGTCTCCATCAAAAACTTAAGTCCCCACTTCATTTCCACAACAAAATTGGAAAATTCCTGTGTTTTCCCATTTTAATCCACTTCCCCATACTTATTTCAAGAAATTCCACCTGTATCCTCAAGCTAACACATCACCCTACTGCCTCAAAATTTTGGGGAATTTTCCTCAACTTCTTTATACCTCATCACAACCCCTAAACCTACCCTATCCATATCCCCTATTTTCCCAAATTCATCATCCCTACCCACTCATTTCATCTAGGAGGGTTTCATCCTGTTCACAAGTAGTATGGAGAGTGAGAAGAAAGCTCACAAGGGAGGCCAACATTCTAGATTTGAGCCATCCACATTGCAAGAACTTAATGCCTCCCCATATGCTAAGAGACGTTTTCAAAACACTGGATGTTTGAGATTTTGTGAGAAGATCATGGAGGTAGGATGTCATGCCTCATTGACTACCCTTTTTTCCACTAACTTCAGCAGAGACAAGGCCACCATAGCAGGCATTGAATTCACTTTATCAACAGAGGCCATCTCTTCAGCAACAAGGATTACAAATGAAGGAGAAGTTTGGTTCAAGGGCATGGAATTGGACCTTGAAAACTACCCAATGTTCCTAAAACCTCATTGCAGAGATGAAACTGAACATGTTTTCCCTTTCAGGCATTTACTTGATAAGTATGCCCCATTAATGATGCTAATCATGAAATATTTTACATGCGAGGGAAGATTTTCAAGACTGTACCAATACCATGTCAGGTTGCTAATGCATTTCACAGCTACCAAATCACTCAATTTGTCAAACTATTTATTTAGGAGTTTGGTCATGATGGTGGATAAATTACAAAGCAAAGGTAGGAATGCTGATCCCAGTCTATTTCACCATGGTTTGGTTAAGATGATTGTTTTGCACCAGCTCTTATCAAACAATATGACCTTGGAAGTTTTCATGGAGAAAGTAGCATCAACTCCTGCTACTAGTCCACTTGTTATTCATAGCACAACATCAGTACAACCAGAGGAGGTTGCCTCTTCTAGCAGGCAGGCTCAGATTTCAAAAACACTTAGGGTTGAGATCACTCAAACCTATGAGAAGGGAAAGAGAATGGTTTTTGCTCCTAAGATGATCAGAGGTGTGTTGGCACCTGAAGCTACACTTGAGCAAAGACAAGCAATGGATCAACCACCTAGCCATGATGGTGAGTCACCATTGCAACACCATGATGAACAAGCACCCTTAGAAGTTGACAAGGCAGAATAGGTGAAGGATAAGACAATTGAAGAAACCATAAAAGGGAAAGATGAAGAAATAACAGAGTTGAGGGAGGTTTTCTCAATTGCAAATTCTCAGATCACATTCTTATAGCAAGAGAATCTTCAGTTAAAGTTGAAATTACTCCTCCAAGACAAGCCAAAGGTACAGGTTGATGCAGATAAAGGCAAGGGAAAAGAAATACTAGATGATGATCAGCTGGAGGATGCTGAAGTTGGAACAAAAAGAAGACCAAGGACAAGAGGCCTCAACAGGGTATTGGCTTGACTTTTGATGAAC
Organism: Pinus albicaulis; assembly: GCA_034641835.2. NCBI lineage: Eukaryota > Viridiplantae > Streptophyta > Pinopsida > Pinales > Pinaceae > Pinus > Pinus albicaulis. The sequence goes on from CM076570.1 coordinate 89,481,129, forward strand.
TAATTCTTGATGAAATCAATCAAGATAGAGGGTATTGGCTTGATAGTGTCAATGGACACCTTGAGAAGCTTCTGAAGAAAGCTAAAAAGAACAATAAACTCATCTGATGTAATTATGATCCCTTTTGGATAGGATTTTGACCCTATGAAGTGTCATGAACTGTATTTTCTATAAGTAGCCCACCTCAAGTCATTTTAGAGGTTGGATAGTTGTTATTTGCAGTGGAGCTATTATGCAAGATTTTGTTAATGAAATCAAAGACAGTGTTGCAGACATAGTGTTGAGACTCCAGCGGTATGCTTTTGAGCATTTGTTTTTCTATGTAAACTCATCGTGTTGAATGTTATGTTATTCATCTTTCATCTATATGCTTCTTTATGCTAAGTCTTATCAGTTTATTGACAGAAATCAAGCTTTCCATGCTCTATTTTTTATAAGATTTTCATGAAATTATCTCTACTCTTCTGATGAATGATTTCAGTTTAATGCTCATTCTGACTCCCTCCCAGTTCACTCTATACACAATGACAAATTAAGCATTCTTCTTAACTTACCTACCTGGCCTCACCCTTACCTTTGCAACTAAACCTGTGATTTCCAACCAAAACCCTAGACCTAGTTTCCTAACTGTGATTCCTATCTATCAAAACTCCAAACAAACCAAAACCCTAATCTACTGAGCATCATAACTAGCCTAAAACATTATATCCAGTCATCCTTTTGGCTGCTTAGTGACATTGAGAGAGCCCTCTCTGGTCTTGGTAGGGCTAGCTACCTGACCTAAAGGTTGGTTTGTGGTTACCTTCCTTCAGATCCATTCTCAGTCGTGGGAAGCAGGGGGAAGTGATAACAGATACAACTTAGGGGTTTTTTTTACTACTATGGTTCTTGGATAGTTCTATTGAGGTAGAATGAGTAGCAGCACGGGCAGTGACTCAAGAAGAAATTTGCCTTTTGATATTTGTTAAAATTGGACAACTAGGTCCAAACTCCATGTTGTGATGCTCAGATGAAGACACCAATATTTTTATTGGGTTCCTGTTTCAAAGAGGTGCAAGATCGGTCTAAACATCATCTTGATCCGATGAGCAGAACATTTATTTTGAATTTATTTTTAATACTTTCAAAATATGGGCAGGTCGGGCTTAAGGTTTTACACCCCCGGAAAATGTGTCACACACCTCAATGATTGATATAAATAGAGCCAACGTTGGAGGACATTTCACTCATCTCATCCTCACACATCATCTCTCCTCTTCTGATTGGTTCGAGCTCCTTGGAGGTAGTTTCTGTACACACGTGGGAAAGAAGGATGAAGAGGAAGATGCGTAGCTAGGGTTTCCACGCAAGTTTGACCAGCGTTGACTTTGGTCAACACATGGTCCGAAGGAGCTTATTTTTGGTGGAGACTTAGATTTTGGAAGGCTGTGCATTTTGGCACAAGAACCGAGGTCAAAGGTTGACCGTAGACCGTGCTGCGTTGACTTTTACTTCTTGTTGCTGCTGTTGTTGCCGTTGCTACTGGTGCTGGCGCTGTTGCTGCCGTTGCTGTTGGTGTTGCTACCGTTGCAGTTGGTGTTGCTACTGTTGGGGCGGTGTTGACTTTTTTGGGGTTGACTTTGACTTGACCGTGTGGCCGTTTTGAGGGTTGTTGTGACACATGTTGGGTTGGTTGACCAAGGAGACTTTGCTGGTTGAAGCATCTTGTTGACCGCCGTAACACACCACCACTTTTTTCTGTTTCTGGTTTGTCTTCTGTAGATCCACTGGTATGTTCTATCAGTATTTTACTTTATTGTTTATGTGATTGCTGTAGTGATAATTAAAGTTGCATCAAGCATAGAACATTTACATAAATTTACATGGTATCGGAGCTGAGCTAAAGACAAGCCCTATTTGTAGCAATCCCCAAAGAAGAAAATGGGTTCCACAAATTATGGCTTCAAGGAGGATGACAAATTGACTGGGAAGGATGACTTCCATGCTTGGAAGATGATATTGGATCTCAAATTGGAAGACCAAGATGTCATGGACTATGTGCAGTGTAAAATCCAAGAACCTCCATCCACTGCTACTGCTACTGCCAAAACAGAGTACAAAAAGGGGGAGATCAAGGCAAAGCTGATGATCAGGGAATCCATTCATAAGAGTCTGGTGGCCTACATCTCTGAGCTAGGCACATCCAAAGAGATGTATGATAAGTTTGTCCTCATGTTCAAGGCCAACAATGCAAATCAAGTGCTATTCTTCAAGCATCAATTGAAGAATCTGAAGAAAGGCAGGGATGAGTCTGTCTAATCATACTTTCTGAAGCTGACCGAGATCAGGAACAATCTGTTGGCTATTGGGGAGACAATCGGTGATCGAGAGATGGTACTCACCGCACTTGGAGGGCTCCCATCCAAATAGCATGTGTTCAACACTACCATTCTCAATAATAATGTGATACCTGACTTTGACGAGGTAATGTCGAGATGCGTTCAAGAAGAGACAAGAATGAAGGAGTATGAAAATGAAGGGAATGTTGCCTACACTACTCATTCTAGAAAGAAGAACTTTGGTGGTCCAAAGAAGAAAGGAAGAGCAGGGGCACAAGGAAAGAAGGGCAAGTGTTACACTTGTCATAGGCCAGGTCACTATGCTAGAGAATGCCCTTTCAAGAAGGATTCTCCTGATGATGATGACAACAACAACAACCGGAGGGATGGAAATCAAAGGAACAACAGGCTCCAGGGAAATAGGAAGGGCTCCCTCCAGCGGAAATGATCAACCTTTCAAAAGGTCAAGAAATTCCAGGTATGAGGAATCAAATGTTGTTGATAAAAAGAAATGAATTCATTCTTGTATCTGCCCTCTCTGTTGCATCTCCACCCGACACTATGGATGTCTGGTTGATAGATAGTGGTGCCTCAAGGCACATCACTAGGTTCAAGGAAGCACTCTCTGATATGGTTGAGAAGGATACTAATCTGGAAATTATCCTTGGATATAATGCCACATATCCCGTGAAGGGACAGGGACTGTGACCCTCCACTTGTCTCAAGATGAATTCCTTCGCTTGCAGGATGTACTATATGTACCTAATTTGAAGAAGAACCTTGTGTCTATATCGGCCATGGAAGACAAAGGTTTCAATGTGGCATTCACTGATGGAAAGGTGCGCATGTAGAAGAAGAGCTTCAAGGAAGCTATCATGTTTGGGTCTAGAATTGATACACTCTACCAGGTTGGAGGAAGTCCACTGGGAGCAATGACATGAGATGCTATCCGACAAACCGATAATGGTACTAAATATGAGTCGAACGAGTTCAAGAACTTTTGTAGAGGAGCTAGCATCAAGAGGGAGACCACAATGTTTGTGGGCTACAGCGAAACTTCGAAGGCCTATAGATTCTATGTGCCTGGTCAAAGGGAAGTGGAGATATGCCACGATGTCACCTTTGATGAAGATGCTTCCCTGAAGAAGGTAGTCAATCTTCTGAGATTTGAGGAAGATCATGAAGTAAGGCCTGGAAATCAAGAGGAACCGAAGGATGAGACGATGCCTGATATAGAAGGACCAATGGACCCGATTGATCCACCTCCTTCACTGGGAAAGAAACCATCATGGCTCAGGGACACTCTCGAAGATGCTGAGGGACATATGGCCCCAGGGGGGACATTCCGTGAAAACTAGAAGCCGAGTAGATGCCAAGGGTATCTAGCAGTCATGAGTACTATTGAACAATCCGAGCCTGGATCTTTTGAGGAAGCCGTAAAGCATCAAGTCTGGAAGGATGCTATGCATGAAGAGTATGGGTCCATAATGAAGAATGATGTCTGGGATGTGGTTCTAAGACTGGAGGACAAAGCAGTTGTCACCTCGAAATGGCTCTACAAGATCAAGCATGGATCTGATGAAAGTGCTGAAAAGTTCAAGGCAAGATTCGTTGCCCGTGGCTTCTCTCAAAAAGAAGGCACAGACTATGATGACATATTTGCACCTGTGACCACCATCCGATCTATCATAACCCTTGCTGCTATGCAAGAATGGAGTCATCATCAGATGGATGTGAAGACCGCATTTCTGCATGGTGCGATAAAGGAAGAGGTGTATGTGGAGCAACCTTTGGGGTTCGAAGTCCAGGATCAGGACACCCATGTCTGCAGGTTGAATAAAACCCTCTATGGGTTGAAGGAAGCACCCAGAGCTTGGTACGAGAGGATAGATAGCTACCTGATGAAGCTGGGCTTCACTCATAGTAATGCTAATCCGAACCTTTACTTCAAGGTTGATAGGGAGAAGCCTCTCATTTTGGTGCTATATGTGGATGACCTCTTCTTGATAGGTGTTGACCCTCTTATTCATCAGATCAAGAGGGAGCTCGCTGCTGAGTTCGAGATGAAGGACCTAGGACTGATGCACTACTTCCTAGGCCTGGAGCTCTGGCAGAGACCTGGCAAGATTTTCCTTTCTCAAGGAAAATACATTGTGAAGCTTCTGGAAAGATCTAGTATGGTGGACTGTAAGTCCGTGTCGACACCGATGGAGCTCAACATTAAAAAGTTGAGTGGCAGCGCTGCTGGGCCCGTGTTAGCAAATCCTACTAAGTATCGTCAACTAGAAGGGGCCCTGATGTTCTTAGTGAACACCCGTCCGGATGTATGTTGTGCAGTGAACACTTTGAGTCAACACATGGTTGATCATAACATTCACTGGGTTGGTGCCAAGAAACTCTTGAGATATCTTTGGGGCACGATAGACCATGGGCTGAGATACACTATCGGGAGCATGACATTCCTTGGATATACTGATGGCGATTGGGCTGGCAGTGTGGTGGATCGCAAGAGCACATCTGGATGCTGCTTCGCACGTAGATCTTCTTCGGGAAGGAAACGAAAGTGGGTGGCCTTGAGCACCACTTAGGCCGAATACATTGCAGCATGTATGGCCTGTTGTGAAGTCACTTGGTTGCGAAGGCTCTTCATTGAGTTGTTCGAGCATGTGCTAGATGCCACCATTATCCTTCTTGATAACCAGAGGGGGATTCGGTTGTCATAGAATCCCGGGTTCCACGATCGATCCAAGCATGTTGATGTCTGGTACCACTTTATCCGGGATATGGTACAGCGAGGCGTCGTAAGGCTCGATCATATAGGAACTGATAAGCAGGTCGCGGATATTCTTGCAATGCCCTTGGGGAAGGTCATGTTCCTAACCTTCCGTGAGAATCTTGGTATCGTGGAACGACCCTATTCTGAGGGTCCTGTTGGATGATGAGCTCTGGGAGCTCTGGGGGGCTTTGGGGATAGCTTCTCGGAGCTATAAGCAACCACAAGGCTAGGCTTGCCGAACCTTGTTGGTGTGCTTGGGCCCCACCGTTATGATGATTGAGTTGGTTTGCCTCTCATGATCTGTGCCCCATATGCATCATACCCATTTGAGATCCGGACTCATGGGAAGTACCTCTCATTTGGCCAATGAGGTGTGAAAGGCTAGAGAATAGTAGCAAAGAATGATGGATGCATCAGAGATTGCCGTACTCTCTATCTAGGATGGCATGGTCCAACCACTTGATTTGGGATCATCCTAGTGAGGTTTCGGACCTCCAACTGACTTCGGGTCAGTATATGACTGTCTTGAGTCCTAGTGAGGTTTCAGACCTCCAACTGACTTCGGGTCAGTGAAACTAACTTCGGGTTAGTATATGACTCTCTTGAGTCCTAGTGAGGTTTCAGACCTGCAACTAACTTCGGGTTAGTGAAACTAACTTCGGGTTAGTATATGACTCTCGAGTCCTAGTAAGGTTTCAGACCTCCAATTGACTTCGAGTCAGTGAAACTAACTTCGGGTTAGTGTATGACTCTCTTGAGTCCTAGTGAGGTTTCGGACCTCCTACTGACTTCAGGTTAGATAAACCAACTTCAGGTTGGTATGAGACTTTTTTTGAGTCTTATAGAGGTTTCGGACCTCTGGGCTGAATCTGTTATCCGGGAATGATGTCTTTGTGATTGACCCACTTCTGTTCTGAAATAAAGAGGCCAGCAAAGCAAGTTACAGCGGGATGACGCACGATATTTGATTGCACTAGTCGATGGAGTTCTCCCTAGTTGAGAGGGAGTGTTAAAATTGGACAACTAGGTCCAAACTCCATGTTGTGATGCTCAGATGAAGACACCAATGTTTTTATTGGGTTCCTCCTTCGAAGAGGTGCAAGATCGATCTAAAGATCATCTTGATCCGATGAATAGAACATTTATTTTGAATTTTTTTTTATTACTTTCAAAATATGTGCAGGTCGGTCTTAAGGTTTTACAACCCTAGGAAATGTGTCACACACCTCAGTGATTGATATAAATAGTCAACGTTGGAGGACATTTCACTCATCTCATCCTCACGCATCATCTCTCCTCTTCTGATTGGTTCGAGCTCCTTGGAGGCAGTTTCAGTTCACACATGGGAAAGAAGGACGAAGAGGAAACTGTTGCAACTAGGGTTTCCACGCAAGTTTGACCAACGTTGACTTTGGTCAACGCATGGTCCAAAGGAGCTGATTTTTGGTGGAGACTTCGATTTTGGAAGGCCGTACATTTTGGCACAAAAATTGAGGTCAAAGGTTGACCGTAGACCGTGCTGCGTTGACTTTTACTTGTTGCTGCTGCTGTTGCTGCTGTTGTTGCTACCATTGCTGCTGGTGTTCCTACCGTTGGGGCAGCATTGACTTTTCTGGGGTTGACTTTGTGTTGACCGTGTGGTTGTTTTGAGAGTTGTTTTGACACATGCTGGGTTGGCTGACCAAGGAGACTTTGTTGGTTGAAACATCCTGTTGACGGCCGTAACGCACCACCATTTTTCTGTTTCTGGTTTGTCTTCTGTAGATCCATTGGTATGTTCTATCAGCATTTTACTTTATTGTTTATGTGCTTGCTGTAGTGATAAGTAAAGTTGCATCAAGCATAGAACATCTACATAAATTTACAATATTGCTTGCCGAAGTGTTTGAAATTTGGAGGCCACGGTGATATTATGTGAATTAAAACTACATGAAGTTATCCGGGAATCCAATAGACTGACACCAAGTATCACTACATTCATGACATGGTGCAAAAATGAGCAGTAAGCTCTAGTATATCGCCGTTAATGAACAAACAACTGATAAAAACCTATCCTCGGAGGAAGTTTTATATTTTAGAGATAAGCTCGGCTTGTGGAGATTTCTTCTCTGGTTGAGAGGGAGCAACAATCTTCTTAGATCATGGTATTCTTCCTGTGTCACACTGACCTGCATAAGGCTATACTCCCCGAGTGTTATGCAACTAGATCACAAAAGAAAAGAAAAGATAGATCAACGACTTGAAAATTAGCTTCTTCGAGGGGGCAACCTCGTTTAGATCACATAAATGAGCAATTCTTCGATGATACAAATGACAATACCTCCTTGGTATATATAGGAGTCTAGGGGGTTACAATATAATCAGAGCCTACATAACAATAAGATTTTAAGGGCACAAAAATAGTAATAGTGGGGTTCGATGGGGCACAATAATAACAATATGGGGGTTACATGGGCACAAAAATAACAATAGGGGGGCTACAGTACTATTATAGGAACCGAACATGCTTCTCTCCTTCAAAAAAGTGTTGTCCTCAATGTTTGAGTAGTTCTAGATGTTTCTGTATAAAATGGTCATCCTCCCATGTGGAATATTCAGTGGGTAAGTTCTTCCACTTAATGAGATACTATGAAATTGATCGATTTTGTAGTTATCGGGTTCTTGTTTCCATGACTGCTGCAAGCTACAATATGATTTTTCCTCCTTCTTGAAGTTCTGGAAATACTGTTTGAACTGGGAGCTTGTCACCGATAACTTTCTTTAAGCATGAAACATGGAAAAATTGGTGTACTCGGGAAGATGCAGGAAGCTACAATTTGTATGCCATAGTACCAATCTTTTGCAACTCTTTGTAAGGACCATAATACTGGGGTGATAATTTCTTAGCTTGCTTGCAGGACATTTGTTTATATGGTTGTAGCCTTAAAAATATCCAGTCACCTATATCAAAACTTCTTTCACTACGATGTTGATCTGCTTGTTGTTTCATTCGATTTTGCACCAGAGTGAGGTTATCCTTTAAGAGTTGGAGAACTTGTTGTTAATCCTTGATGTGATCTTCCATTGCTTGAACCTTATAATTTTCTCTTAAATATGATGTGATGGATGGTGGATGATATACATAAAGTGCCATAAATGTGGTCTTTTTTGTTGCAGTATCAAAGGAAGTGTTATACCACCATTCAGCCAGAGGTAACCACTTGACCCATTGTGTTTGTTTATCAAATACAAAGCAACAAAGATATCCTTCCAAACATTTGTTCACTATCTTAGTTTTCCTGTTAGATTGAGTATGATAATATGAGTTAGGTGCTAATTAAGTACCAAGCCACGAAAATAATTTCTTCCAAACAATTCCAGTGAAAATGGGATCTCTATCGCTTACAATAATCTTTGGGTTTCCATGTAGCTTTTCAATTGTTTCCATAAATGCAGTAGCAACTGTACTGGCTTTAAAAGGATGAGATAATGCACAAAAGTGTGCATAGTTGGTAAGGGTGTCAACTACGACCATGATGACACTTTTCTCTTAAAACTTGGGTAAACCTATGATAAAATCAATTGAGACCTCCTGCCAACGCTAACTTGGAATGGCTAAATGTTGTAACAGACTCGACGTCTTAATTGTCTCAACTTTATTTTGTTGGCAGACCAAACATTCTACCATAAACTTCTGAATATCAGATTTAAGAGCATCCCAAAAAAAATCCTTCTTGACCCTATGGTAAGTTTTTAAAAATCTCGAGTGCCCTCCTCAGGGGGAGGTGTGCAATTCCAAAAGAATTTTTTGTTTGAGTTAGGAATTCTTACAAAGATATATGTGATTTGTGTACCATAATGAATCATTTTTCCCGATAAATGTATCAGATGTACGAGGATCTTGCTGCAACTTTTGAATGAGTTTTCACACCTCTTCACCATTTTTCCATTCATCCATTACTTCAGTTATCCAATCACGTTGGATGATCGAAATGGCACAGAGCAATGCTTCCACATCCTCATCCTTTCTTGAGAGTGCATCTGCAACAACATTTTGCTTCCCTTTTTTGTAGATGATTTCAAAGTCATAACCCAACATCTTTGTGACCCATTTTTGTTGCTCTTTAGAAGATAATCTTTGTTCCAAAAAGTATTTAAGAGTATCATAATCTGTTTTTACCTTGAAGTGTCTTCCCATTAGGTAAGGTCGTCATTGCTTTAGTGCATGTAGTATTGTCAACATTTCCTTCTCAGAAATAGGTTTGTGTAAATACTTTCCCTTGATTGGACAACTTTCAAAAGAAATGAGTCTTTCTTCTTGCATTGAAACAACGCCAATTCCATTTTCTAAGCAATCACATTCCACAATAAAGGTTTTTGTGAAGTTTGGTGTAGCTAAGACTAGTGTTTGGCACATTGCCTCTTTAAGATGTTCAAAGGCCTTAGTTGCTTCTAGTCCAAGAAAATGCATCTTCTTTCAGTAATGTTGTTAGAGGTGTTGTTATTCTCCCATAATCCTCAACAAACTTGTGATAATACCCTGTCAACCCGAGAAATTCTCGAAAATGCTTTAGGGTTGCCAGGATTTTCAATTCCTTAATGACTTTAATTTTGTCAGGGTCTACCTTAAGACCCTCATGAGATACAATATGACCCCAATATTCCACCTCCTATACTCCAAAGAAACATTTGGAGGTTTTTGCATATAATTGTTTCTCCTCCAATAGTTTGAGCACCCTGTCAACATGAAAATGGAATTCATCAAACCTTGAAATGTGGAAGGTCCTTTATTAAGGGAAAAAGGCACGACCAAAAATTCATAATGACCTTTGTGAGTTTTGAATGTTGTTTTCAGAATGTCTCAAGTCTTCATTCTAATTTGATGATATTTTGAATGAAGATTGAACTTGGTGAAGTAAATTGTGTTATGAATATAATTCATAATAAAATAATAATAAATATAAATGTAAATGTAATAATAAATAATAAGTCATTAACTAATGATTAATTAGTTAGTGATGAAGAAGCATGTCTTAGAGACATAGCAATTCGTGGAAGGGCATTTTCCTAGGGTATATAAGCGGGCCCTCATTCTCATTTGTAATCATCTATATCAATTCTTTAGATAATATACAATTTACAATTTCTATCCTAGAATGGATGTCTTTGTCTATGAAGTATTTTAATATTTCCGATGTGTATACGACTGTTGGTCGCTACATTGGTATCAGAGCTACATTCTCCGATCACCAGCCTTTGGCCATCAACTCGTCGTCAACCTTGTTGTCGTCAATCAAGCATTCATTACGAAGGAGGTTCTCCATTCTATCAGTTTCACTACTAGGCGTTTCGCCATTAAAAATAAAATAAAATAAAATTACAAAAAAAAAATATTCAAAATTCAATATATATATAAAAAAAAAATTAGAATAAAAAAAATATTAAAAACTATATTGAAAAAAGAAAATTAAAGGAAATAAAAAAAGGAGAAAAAAAACAAATTTAAATAAATAAAAAGACATCAAAAACTTACCGCAGGCTCCTCGTTGGTGCAACCACGACCGTCATAGGCTATATGACTACCCGACACAACACTGAAACTGCCGCCATCCCAAACGCAACTGCATCCTCCGCTTGCCTTTCATCAGCACAACGTCGTTCCACTGGTGGACTCGCTGCAATCTCTCTCCATCACGCAACACAACTGGTCTTTTCTGCTATCCAAGACTAACTTGCTGCAATCTCTCTCCATCACGCAACACCACTGGTCTTTTCTGCTATCCAAGACTAAATCGATCGCAACCATTACCACAACCTATCGTCCAAGCCACAACTACACGCTCTTCTCCCACCAGTGGCCATCATTGCACTGCCATTGCTGCTACTAAACCCTCCGTGTAACCATTTTGCCAAATCTGCTACTGTCCGTCACACCTTGCCTTCTGCCATTACTGACAAACAATTTAGGTTAAACGCTGCAGTCTGCCGTGAAGCATCGCGCCCAAGGGTCAACGATGACGTCGGGTCATCTGAAACTGTGCATGTCGGATTGATAGACATATTGGATGATACGTTGTGAAAATCGTAGCATACGGGTTGATACGTTGTGAGAACCGTAAGCCATAATTCAATCACCTATTAAGTTCGATATTGGTTAAAAAATATTGATGTTTTCTTATAAGGGTAAGATTATCACATTTCGAGATATGACAATGGAGTCAAAATCGATAATGTCTGCATCAGAAGACTTCAGGGATATCTGAAACTTGATGTTCAAAGATAACAGAAAAACTATATCCAGGAAGAAAAAAGAGCTTGAAGAAGTCATCTCCAGCAAAGACAAAGAAGTTTCGCCCATCAGAGATCACCAAGAAAACCTACTCGAACAATTCAAGAATGCTAAAGCATCAAAGAAGGAACTCAAGAAGCATTTATTAGAACAAGAAGAGGAAAATGTATGTTTTAAGAGCCTTAATCTGACTTTATTAGAACAAATCAAACTTTTAAAAGATGATAAAGCCACTAAGAATAAACTCAACAATTCAGAAAAAGATGAATTTGTAAGTTTAAGGAATCATAACCAAAACCTACTTACACAAATAAAAAAACTTAAAAATGACAAGAAATTGCTGAATGACAAGCTAGAACAACTTCAAAGTGAAGTGTTGATATGGTCAGTCGTTTCAGTTCAAGTTGAAGACAAAGGGATTAACACTAATCCAGTCAATATCACAACTATGGAAGAAGAAGAATCTAGAGAAGTTACAACATATGCACAAAAATTAGCAACATGAAGTTGCAATTCAAACAATGGACATTCCAACTGATGATTCAGTTGCCCATTCAACAACAATAATGCCTGAAGGAAATCAAGAGTCAACTACTAACATGATAAAGGAAAGCCAAACCATAGGAGCTAAGTATCGACATTCGAATCACAAGAGCAAACTTTCTAATCAAGCTACGTACTAGTATCACTCAGAAAAAAAAACAATAAATTCATGTTCCTAGGTATGTTGAAGCTTACAGAATCCAGTCATGCGCTAATTATTCACCACACACCTCCAAAGATCAGAAGATACCCCAGAAGATCAATCTAGGATGGTCTGATCTGTTCTCAGTACAAAGCTTCTTGAAGAGAGAGGCTATGTTATGAATATAATTCATAATAAAACAATAATAAATATAAATGTAAATGCAATAATAAATAATAAGTCATTAACTAATGATTAGTTAGTTAGTGATGAAGAGGCATGTCTTAGAGACAACCGTTCGTGAAAGGGCCCCTGCTTAGGGTATAGAAGCGGGCCCTCATTCTCATTTGTAATCATCTATATCAATTCTTTATATAATATACAATTTACAATTTCTATCCTACAAGGGATGTCTTTGTCTACGAAGTATTTTAATATTTCAGTATTCATTCTAATTTGATGATATTTTGAACGAAGATCCAACTTGGTGAAGTAAATTGCTCCATGTAATTCATCCAACAATTCATCAATGACAGGATTGAGAAATTTATCTTTAATAGTGAGCTTGTTGAGCTCCCTATAATTCTTCTAACAGAGCAGTGCTCGGACGAAAATCAAATTTGAGTGATTGAGAGAAGAAGTGAGGGGCAGATGACGTAGTCCTCAACTAGACCCACGCAGGCCTACGCATCTACTATGCAACGGCTACGGGGGCTTCACTAGTTTTTGATCTGAATCAGCTGAGACTTGCAGTGTGAGGTAAAAATCATGATTTATTTTTGTCTGTTGAGGTTTTTCTCTGTTGGGTGAGCCGGATTTTGGCACCGTAGATGTACTCAGAATATTGTTGCTTAATAATATAAACCCTCAGAACCGTTGCACCGGTTTTCCCGCATTGGTTTTTTCCAGGGACATTTGTCCGAAAAGTACGTGTGTCCTTTGTCTAAATGCTTTACTTATATTTCAGTACTTGATTTGTATAATTGTGTAGGCTGCAGTGTATTTTTACTGAATATTCAGAAAAATAACTTGTAATTTAATAAGACAAGTAGGCAATGCAAATCAGATTTATGCAGTAAGATTTGTTTAACTTAGATTCGGAAAATTTCACAGGGTATCAGAGCGTGTTGCAGATTAGGTAGAGCTGAAGCCATCAGCAGAAGACGAAGAAAATTCGTTGCAGGAAGGCAATTGTCTCGAGTGACAGCGCAGATCCAGAAAGAGGCAAGAAAGGGTGACGTAGTCACAAGAGGAGCTCACACAGAGCCTGTGTCATCTAGCTAAGGTGACATTATAGCTGTGCAGAGGCAGCGCAATGCTTGTTGGGCCAGCGCAGAGGTTTTGAGCCTCTGTCTTTCCGGTTGCCAAGGATGGAAGAGCAGTTCGATTTTCTTCAAGAGTTGCTGGTTGGTGCAAAACAGTGTCTAGTGGGGCAGTGGCAAAGTAGAGGGAAGCAGTTCCTCAGAAGACTTCTTGCCAAGAAGTCTAGATCCAGTGGTGATCAGCGACAAAGAGTGATCAGAGAGGACTGATTCGACATCAGTTGGAAAAAGGATTTCCGTGAAGGAAATCGAGTTTCAAAGGGAGCTCATTCCTTAGAGGGTTTCTAGCACCAAAGAAACCTAGATTCGAGTTTTGTTGGGGTAGCAACAAAAGAGGGAGAAGAGAACCAGTTCGACATTTTTTATTGAGCAGAGATGGTTGGACATTGACTGAGGGATCAGGATAGGTTGGATGGAGCATCCAACTTTGTCATCTAGAAGGCCAGGATCCTGTCAGTTTTGGATGATCATCGCATCAATGATCATGTCTTGCATGTAGTTGTTGTCCCTGTTGATGTTGATGCTCTCAAGAAGTACGAAGAGGCTCAAGCGAAGGCAAAATGCATGATCATGGATGGAGTCAAGGATCATGTGATCCCACATATTGCCAAGAAGAACACGACAAGGGAAATGTGGACTTCCTTGACCACGATGTACTAGGGAACCTCCGTCCAGCAGAGGATGTTGCTTGAGAATCAACTCAGACTGTTTCAGTTGCAAAAGGGAGAAGCAATTAACCCCTTGCTTATCAGATTGCAAGCGATCCGAGATCAGCTGGCTTCCGTAGGGGTACACCAGATGATGGACTTATGGTCAAGACTGCCTTGAATGTAGTCACGAAAGACTGGAAAACATTTGTCCAAGGTATTTTGGGCAAACCAACTCTTTCAAACTGGGAGGATATGTGGGCATCTCTTCAAAAGAAGAGATCAAAAGGTTGACCAAGGCAGGAAGCAACAGTACGAGGATCAAGATCAAGGAGGAAGAGGAAGATGCGGCTCTCACATCGAAGGGACAGCATGGGCAGTAGAGAAGGAAGAAGGACCTCTCGAAGGTCAGATGCTTCAGGTGTGGTGAATTGGGAGATTTCGCCACACAATGCCCTCAGAAGAAGAAGGGAAAAGAAGATTATGATTCAAAGGTTGCTGCAACAAAGGGTGATGATGGAGATGATGATGATGTTGCAATGAGTGCTCATGTGTCTTAGGAGAAGCAGTGGGGTGACATAGTTCTCAAGTTCTTTTGAATTTCAATGAAAAAGGGCAAGATCCTTGAGGTGCCCAAACTCTTGGATCACATACGAGCTAGGATGCTGAAGGCTAAAGCAACGCAGAGCAGAGGCAGCGATAGCGCAGTGGTTGATGTACTTCAACAATGCAATGCAGAGCAACAACAACACAGAGCATCAGAGGGTCAACGCAGAATTAGTAGCAGAGGGAGCTTAACCATCGAGATACATCCAGACTGACTTGTATGTCAAATTTTTGGGTGGATTTTTCAGTGGCTTACAGCAACTGAGTAGCAGTGCAACAGTTAGCAATGGAAGTGCTATGGGCAGCATGATGGAGCATTTGAGAGGGAGCTGCAGTACAAATGAGGAAGTGACAAGTGGCAGTGTCATGGGCAGCAATATAGAAGGCAACAACGTAGTGGATGAGGGGCAATAGTCGAGCATCAGCAGCACAAAGGATCGATGCCGTGGATTAGGGTAATGCTTATGGTATTGAAATATTGCTAGAGCACATTCATCGCTAAGAGGAAGTGTTGATTTTTGGGGTAGCATTGAATGTGCTCTAGCTCCAAAACTTTGTGGAGCGCTTAGAACACATGAGATCTCGAAGACCCAAAAATTGTTTGGAGAAATTCCACCCGAAGCTTAACTTATTCAAATAATTAATTATTTTAATGGGGACCCTAAGTCTAAACTTAGGGAAATTAACTAATTAAAGTGAATTAATTTAACATGTGGGTGAGAATGTTCCAAGTGACGAAGATCAAGTCTTTTCTAATCTTATTTGTTGATTAGAGATTATATCACAGTTGTTGATTCATCAACAAGAAAAGTATAAAGGAAAGGCTTGGGGTCACTTGGAGAATACACACAGTGAGTCTAAGAGATCGAATTTTTCTGATGGAGCAGTGCTCGAACGAAGATCAAATCTAAGTGATTCAGACAAGTAGTACGGGTCAGATGCAGTAATTGGTCGGAGGACCAAGAGTACATAACAGAGAAAGGGCAGCATAAGCAGCAGAGGGACCAATGCAACCACCAGGAGATATGACGCAGACCCCAGAGAGGGTGACGCATGTTGATTTTTTGGTAGCATTGGATGTGCTCTAGCTCTGAAACTTTGTGGAGGGGCTAGAACATATGAGATCTCCAAGACCTTGAAATCATTTGGGGAAATTTCACTTGGAGCCAGTTATTCAAATAATTAATTATTTTAATGGAGACCCTAAGTCTAACTTAGCGAAATTAAATAATTAAAGTGAATTAATTTAGACATGCAGGTGAGAATATTCTAAGTGACGAGGATCAAGTCTTTTCTAATCTTAGCCTTCGATTAGAGATTAGATCACGATCGTTGAATGTTTAACAGGAAAAGTATTAAAGGAAGGCTTGGGGTCAGTTGGAGAACACACATAGAGTGGCAGCGTTTGAGCTAAGTCGAAATTCTGGAGCGCGGTTTGCTGAAAATTTTCGAGTGAGCTGACAGTGCAGTGAGGTGCAAATCGACAGTGGGATTTCAGATCCAAGGCCAAAAATACATTGGCAGAGAGGCAGATCTGTACCAGAGCAGTGCAAAGACCCAGCAGGGGTGACGCAGGCCCAGCCAGAGCAGCGTAGGCTCATCCAGGGTGACGCAGGCCCAGCCAGAGCTGCGTAGAGGCTCATGCAGGGCAGGGGGGATGATGCAGAGATGCGAAAGGCAGCGTTGGGGTTCCAGTGGGTTAGAAAGGGCTCGTTTTCAGCAGATCCAGAAGCTGTGAAGCAGCCACACTGAACGGTGAGGCAGTGACTGCGTAGGCACCTGTGGGGTTCTTCATCCTCAGCTGAATCAAATATATTTTTTGTCTCCAAGAGATAGAGGTACATCTGCCGAGATTTTCTCTATTTGGGAAAACCATGTTTGGTGCCCTTGAATTTATTCAGACTTCTGCATAATAATAAAACCCTCTAAGAGCTGTTGCACCGATTTTCCCGCATTGGGTTTTTCCAGGGACATTTGTCCGAAAAATCTTGTGTGTCCTTTGTCATGTGTGCTTATTTCTTTAGTACATGATCTGTATGTAGGTGTAGATCTGCTGTGTATTTACTTAGCTTTTTTCTGAATATTTCTAAAAATAACTTGTAAATGTAAAAACACAAGTAGGAGAAGTAAACCGAATTTGTGGAGCATATATTTTTGTTAACTAATTTCAGGAATTTTCACATGGTGTTAGAGCTATTGCAGATCAGGGAGCGCTGAAGCCATCAGCAAAGGAACGAAGTTTGTTGCTGCAGGAAGGCAACAGAAACAACACAAATCCAGAAAGAGGCAGTGCAACACCTAAGGGACAGCACAGACCCAACAGGGGTGATGCAGAGCCTGTCTAGCTGACGCAGAGGCTGACGTAGGCCCAAGAGGGTGACGTGGTCCAAGAGGGGGTGACACTATGCCAGTTGCTGTGGCTGGAGGTGTAGTTTTGATCTTCGAAGTTCCTGGTGGGGCATTATTTCTGTTGGTGCAGAACAATGTCTAGCAGGGTTGACAAAGTAAGGGGAAATAGTTCCTCAACAGACTTTTTAGCCTTGAAGTTTGAGATCTGATCAACGAAGTGATTGGAGAGGGATGATTCGACAGAATTGGTGGAGGATTTCCAAGAAGGAAATCACTGGTCAGAGGGAGTGTATTCTCTAGAGGGTTTTCTATCGCCAAGAAACCCAGATCCGGTCTCTTGCTGAGAGCAGTAGCAGAAGAAGGGAGAAGAGCATTTGTTTCGACATCGTTGAGTAGAGATGGCCTCTCATGGATTGAGGGATCAAGACAGGTTAGATGGAGCATCTAACTTCGTCATCTGGAAGGCTAGAATCCTGTCAGTCCTTGACGAATATTGCATCAAAGATTATGTCGAGAAGGTTGTGGTCAGTCTAGTCGATGTTGATCCGTTGAAGAAGTATGAGGAAGTGCAAGCATGGGCCAAGTGCTTGATAATGGACGGGGTAAAGGATCATGTGCTCCTACACATTGTTGAGAAGAATACAACAAATGAGATGTGGACGACCTTAACCACATTCTATCAAGGTACTTATGTCGAAAGGAAGATGCTTCTGGAGAATCAACTGCGACTATTTCAGATGCACAAGGGAGAGGAAATTGATCCCTTCCTCATTCAATTGAAGGCAATTCGAGATCAACTAGTTGCTATGGGGGCAACCCCTGACGATGGTCTTATCGTGAGGATTGCCCTGAATGCAGTCACCGATGATTGGGAGACCTTTGTCCAAAGTATTTTGGGCGGAGCACAACTTCCAAATTGGGAGGACATGTGGCCAACTCTTCGTCAAGAGTAGATCAGGAGGATGTCCAAGATGGGCAGAAGCAGTGGAGGAGACAAGATCAAGAAGGAAGAAGAGGAAGATGCGGCTCTCGCATCTAAGGGAAAGCGACAACAACAAGGGAAGAAGGAGAAGGACCTCTCAAAGGTCTGATGCTTCAAATGTGGCGAATTAGGACATTTCGCCAATACTTGTCCTAAGAAGAAGAAGGGAAAGGAAGATTCAAATTCCAAGGCTGCGGCAGGCAAGGGGGATGATGGCAGTGATGATGATGTCGCTATTAGTGCTCATGTGCCTCGAGAGAAGAGGTGGGGCGACAATGATCTGTAGTTCTCTTTAACTGCAGATGGTAGAGCAGGATCCTTGAGGTGCCCAAACTCTTGGATCACATATGAGCTACAGGAGCCCTTAATGACAATAGTAGGATGATTGGAGTCAGTTGGTGCAGAGGATTGTGGAGGCACATTAGCAGTGCTAGGACGCTGAAGACTAGAGCAACGCAGAGGAGAGGCAGCAGCGCAGAGGTAGTGCTTATGCAGTGCAGAGCAGCAGTAGCACGAAGGCACCAAAGGGACAACTCAGATTGACAGCAGAGGGTGTTTCAAATCGAGATGCAGCCAGACTGACTCGTCTGTCAGAATTTTGGGTGATGTCCTTCAGTTGCTTACTCTCAGCAATTGAGTTGCAGCGCAGTAGTTAGCAGTGGCAATGCTATGGGCAACATGATGCAGCATTTGAGAGGGAGCTGTAGTACAAATGAAGCGGTGATTGTGGCAAAGTCATGGGAAGCAGTACAGAAAGCAGCAACATAGAGAATGAGTGGTGGCAAGCCGGACATTAGCAACGCAGGGGACTAATGTTGTGGATCAGGGTGATGCTTCATGTTGAAGTGTTGCTAGAGCACATTCCTCGCTGAGAGGGAGTGTTGATTTTTGGGTAGCATCAGATGTGCTCTAGCTTTGAAACTTTGTGGAGGGGCTAGAACACATGTGATCTCCAAGACCCAGAAATCGTTTGGAGAAATTCCACCTGGAGCCTAAGTTATTAAAATAATTAATTATTTTAATGAAAACCCTAAGTCTAACTTAGGGAAATTAAATAATTAAAGTGAATTAATTTAGACATGTGGGTGAGAATGTTCTAAGTGACGAGGATCAAGTCTTTTCTAATCTTAGTCGTTGATTAGAGATTAGTTCACGTCTGTTGAATGTTCAACAGGAAACATATTAAAGGAAGGCTTGGGGTCAA
Source organism: Pinus albicaulis (assembly GCA_034641835.2). Taxonomy (NCBI): domain Eukaryota; kingdom Viridiplantae; phylum Streptophyta; class Pinopsida; order Pinales; family Pinaceae; genus Pinus; species Pinus albicaulis. The sequence continues at coordinate 89,500,286 of CM076570.1, forward strand.
TTGGAGTACACACAGAGTGGCAGCACTTGAGCTAAGTCGAAATTTTCGGGCGCGGTTTGCTGAGAATTTTCGAGTGAGCTTGCAGTGCAGTGAGGGGCAGATCGACAGTGGGATTTCTGATCTGAGGCCTGGAATATATTCGTAGAGAGGCAGATCCATGCCAGAGTAGCGTAGAGACCTAGCAGGGGTGATGCAGGCCCATCCAAAGCAACACAGAGGAAGCATAGGCTCAGCTAGGGTGACGCAAGCCCAGCTAGAGCTACGTAGAGGCTAACGCAGGGAAGGAGGGCTGACACAAAGCTGGGAAAGGCAGTGTTGGGGTTCTCGTGGGCCAGAAAGGGCTCGTTTTTAGCAGATCCAGAAGGTGTGAAGCAACCACACTGAAGGGTGACGCAGTGACTGTTGAGAATTTGGAGGGCTAGTGATTAATTCAAATTCTCTTCTTGATAATTACTTGTGGGCTTATTTGATTTACTTATGACTTCTCTTCTTAGCTTATTTAGTCTTTCATTAAGTCAATTATCAAATAGTACAAGAGAGACAAAATTAGGCTCCTTGAGCCAGGGCAAAACCTCTCCCTCTTGTAGAGGAAGACCCACGAGAAATTCTTCTTCTAGATCTTTCAGATGACAAGTACCATGACCAAGACTTAGACCCTTGACCTATGCATGCTTCCAAAACCTTGTCACTACTTCTTTGTTGACCTTCAATGCTGACCCTTCACAGCTGCACCGACCTGCACTGTCCTTATACTTCAATAGAGAATTCATTCTCTAGTATATCTTCAAACACTTTCTCTTACTTGATCTTCAATATTGTCCTTGTACTTCACTAGAGAACTCGGTCTCTAGTTTATCTTCAAACACTTTCTCTTACTTGATCTTCAACACTGCCTTAATTATGGCAGACTTCTTTACGTTGTGATTTACTTGAGAGGTGTCTGCAATACTTCTTGGAGCTGCCCTTTCATTCGTACTTGATATTCTCTGAAATCCTCACCTTTTAATTCAGAACAAACTGCATTTTGTACTCTCTGAAATCTGCACCTTTGAACTCAGAACAGTGTGCATTCTTACCACAGATGTATCCGCATATATATAACTTAGATATATTATATACCCTTATCCGAATGTATGTATATCAGACTCCTTCCATCCCTGAAGTCTGCAGCTTCCCCTCGTCTTAAATCTGCACTTTTGATCACTATGAAACCGCAGACAAATCTGCAATTCTTGTCCTCAAACTGGGCTGCAGAACCTTCACATATATAGTGCATATTCTTGTCTTTTAGGCCGACCCTACAGTCACCTTGTAGGTTGACTTCTCTACTGAACATAGGCCGACTATACATACTATTTATTTGTTGTTCTTTAGAACTTTTCAATGCTGGAATTTCAAGGCTTATGTGACATGATTTGGAGCACACTTAGACACCTCATACATGACTTCTTAAATAGGACATTTATGACCAGAAAACAAAAACCTAGAGGACATCAAGAAGAAGAACTTTGACCTAGACCTTGCTCATGAAACCCATGAGACAGCCATATCAAAAATATATATATATATATATATATATATATATATATATATATTATCTTTTTCTTCTTCTTTTCATAAATACATAGTTTAGTCATAATGAAGACCGATCCTAGTTACACTTTTCAACAGTGACTGCGTAGGCACCTGTGGGGTTCTTCATCCTGAACTGAATCAACCATATTTTCTGTCTTCGAGAGATAGAGGTACATCTGCCGAGATTTTCTCTGTTTGGGCAAATCATGTCTGGTGCCCTTGAATGTATTCAGAATTCTGCATAATAATAATATTCTCTAAGAGCTCGGTTTCTCGCATTGGGTTTTTCCAGGGACATTTGTCCGAAAAATCATGTGTGTCCTTGATAGTGTGTGCTTATTTCTTAAATACTTGATTTGTATGTATGTGTAGATCTGCATTGTGTTTACTTCGTTATTTTCTGAATATTTCTGAAAATAACTTGTAAATGTAAAGACACAAGTAGGAGAAGTAAACCAGATTTTTGCAGTAGAAATTTATGTTATATAGTTTCAGGAATTTTCACAATGCAGGGGCTATGCAGTGGCTCCTAGAGACAATCTAGAAATTGCTGGAGATAGGGGTTTCTATGCTGGTTGGGCTAAAATTCGATTTCTGAGAGGTAGATCAGCGCAGAGAAGGGGTGGCGTAGTCCTCAGCTAGACCCACGTAGGCCTGAGCATCTACTGCGCAGAGGCTGCTGGGGCTTCACTAGTTTTTGATCCGGATCAGTTGGGACTTGTAGTGTGAGGTAAAACTCATGATTTATTTTTATTTGTCGAGGTTGGGGTGAGTCGGATTTTCATACCCTAGATGTAATTAGAATATTGTTGCTTAAAACTATAAACCCTCAAAACCGTTGCACCGGTTTTCCTGCATTGGGTTTTTCTGGGGACATTTGTCTGAAAAATATGTGTCCTTTGTCTAAATGCTTTACTTATTTTTTAGTACTTGATCTATATAATTGTGTAGGCTGCAGTGTATTTGCATTAGTATTTTTACTGAATACTCGGAAAATAACTTGTAAATTAATAAGACAAGTAGGCAATGCAAATCAGAAATTTTTGCAGTAGGATTTCTGTAACTTAGATTCAGAAATTTTCACATCAGCACATATAAAAAACACAACAATAATATGTGAGTTGTTAGATGGGTTCATCCGGGCGATTGGTGTGCAGAATGTGGTGCAAGTCATAATAGATAATGCAACTAATCGCAAATTGTTCTAGACTCCATGTGCAACACATTGTATGGATTTGTTGCTTGAGGATATGGGGAAACTCTTCTTCATCAAGGAGGTGGTTGACATGGTTAGGAGCGTCCCCAAGCTTATATATAACCATGCTTTTTTTCTTAATCTCATGAGGAGATACACTAGAAACAAGGAGTTTCAGCATCCTACAATCACACGTTTTGCCACCAAATTTATTACTCTTCAGTATTTGCTTCCATGCCAGTTTGAGTTGAAGGAAATGTTTGTTTCTGATGAGTGGTGTGATTGTAGATACAACAGGAGACATGACGGGAGATCCATTGCAAAAATGGTGTACACTGACACATTTTGGTAGAGAGTAGAAGTATGCTCAGTTAGTGAACCTATAGTAAAGTTTTTGATATTGGTAGATGGGGAGAACCCTGCAATGACTTATGTGTATGAGGCCATGGATAGGGCCAAGGAGGCCATTCGTTCTTATTATGCAGACAAGGGTTCTGCTGGGCTTGATAAACATATGATCTTATGGGATGTGATTGATAGTCAATGGACAGGGATGCTTCATTGACCCATTTATGCAGCAACACTCTTCCTCAACCCTGCATTTTCATACAAATGCACCTTTGATTTTGATGGTGAGGTGATGGAAGGGCTCCATTCCGATATTCAGAGGATGGTATCTTATCTTGAGCTTCGTAGCAAAATCAATCGTGAGATACAGTTTTATCGGGATTGTGTTGGCCTATTTGGCTTGGATGATGCTATTAGGGAAAGGACCCTCTTTGTCATGCCCCTATACCTTCGGTGTCTTTCAACCACGCTATAGATGGGTGCGGCACTACCGTACTGTTTCTTTTTCCAAATACTCAAGTATATAGACTACGCCTTTAGCAACACTTGTTCAATTAGTTAAACATATGTTCTTTCAATATGCAGAAATAAACATAAACATCATTATTAATCCACAAGTACACCCATACATACAAGGGAGGGGCAACTCCCTTAATAATGAATCCGCCCGATAATATGTTTCTTAAATATGAAATAATAAGTTCCAATCCAACAGAAGCCACTTCTGCTCCTTAGCAAAGCAAGTTAGTCTTTTGACCAAGCTTTAAGGCTTGTCAACCACCAAACTAGCCTACAACAATCATTTACAACATTGATTTTTCACCTTGGAAATATCCTGCACAAAACTGCCCAAGTGCTGCCGGGTCACTTGGGTCACTCGAATTGGCATTGCCAATCAGTTCAGACCGTCCTACGAGTTCCCTGTGTGTCCAATCCGCTCCCCAACTGTATGGTTAGATGCGGCCCGTTAATACGCACATTCTGCAATTTACGGCACTCAATTCCGACCTCCGATGCTCCCGGAATGGCTTCCGAACTATGCAGTTCATGCGGAGACGCCCTATCGTTAGTCACCCGACTCGCTCGTCTGCGGTGCGGACGCCCTCATGCGCCGCCCGACCTGAACACTGCGGACGCCCTGTCGTGTGCTGCCCGACTCACCTGACCTGAACACTGTGGACGCCCTCGTGTGCCGCCCGACTCGCCCTGCACTCGCCCTCCTTCGCTGTTCGTCGTGCTACTTCACCAACACGTTGTTGGTATGCTCGTGGTGACCAATGCGTAACCTTGATCGTTGTATGTTGTTCCTTGGATTGAATGATGAGTTTCAACTTTCCACCCATCCGCACGCTTTTATATATACGCGTACTAAGTGTGGCGTGGGGGTGTCGTGGGTCACTCAATGGACCCGAGCCGACCCACCGATGCCCTCCGCTCAACTTGTTCGCCCATGGTGTGCGTCGGCCGTGCCCTTAATACATCGGCCGCTATAACGTCCAACACGTCGGCTAGTGCGACGCGCCTGCTATAACGCGCGCTCGTCGCCACATGCCCGCGCCTGCGCCCATTATGGTGCACGGCGCCCGAACTCGTCAAACGCCCCGGTGGACGCACTCGTAGTGGTAAACGCGCCACTTGAAGTGTGGGCCTTACATACTCCCCCACTTAAAATATGACTATCGTCCCCGATAGTGCTATCATCATCGCAAAGTCTCGCAAAGTCTCATCGCACAATATCATCGCAACATCATCGCATAAACCAACAAGGTTCATGTCTAACATATCCATGAGATATTTTCTCAATCCGTGATCATCAACACATCTGCTACAATCATCACGTGCTACACCATAGCAGGAAGTCAATCTCCTCAACCAGGTCACATGCTGCTGCAACATATATCGTGTCAACCTACCACATATCATCAATGTCGTGTGAAATTATGCATCAAGTACTCCAACCAACTCAACACAACAAAAGCTGCTATGTATCCGGCATAACTATGCACACTACGCGTCTCCACAACTCGAACTAGTTAGGTGATCAATCCAACCATAACGTCCTCATCATGAGAATGTCCATCCTCATACCATGCGTTAGTTCTTCCTTCTGCAATCTATCACATCCATCAACTCGATCAAGACATGTTTGGGTCCATGAAGTGTATCCATCTCATCCACAACATGTTGTCCATGATGCTAATCCATGTGCTACTTGTATGCAAAGTAGTCTCATCCTCCAAGCATCATCAAAAGTAAAAAGTGTGGCTAAGTCAATTAGACTCAAGCCCATGCCAAAGTGTGTACCCCCATGGCATCTCCATCGCTGCATCTCCATCAAACTCCAAAGTGTCCTACCACAATCATCCCCATTAAGTGACTCCTCCTGAACACACCCCATAAATGTGCTCCAAGGTATGCATCCCATAATGCATCAAAATCAGGACCAATCCTGACCTCAACTCCTCAATGAATCAAATACTCCAAGATCACCATAATATAAAGTTTCCAATGAATGCAACTCATCATGAACTCCCGTGCCTCATCATATCCAAAGCGTTGGCAAGCCTACTTGTATTGGCCATGAGTGCCATCACAAGTTCTCACCTGCAAATCATATGAATGTCTCATAGGCTGCTCATCCAACCAATGTCCTTGTTGCTCATGGTGAACAACGTCCCATCAGTCCATCTATAAAAGATCTCCATGTAGTCCATGTCCATGACTTTCGCTGCCCATGTGTTCATCTAAGTGAACTCAATTCAACTCTCATCATCATCATGTCCATACATATATCGAGGTGAAGTGCTCTCGGTCACTCCTACCTTCATCCATCATATATGAGTACTTCCTTCAAGGCTACTGCCCCACTAAAGGTCTGCCAAGAGTTCCATCTTGGTTGAAGCCATGAAGAAGTCTACTCCACCAACGTGCCCTACCACCAAGGTAGTCTATGGGTCATGCCGGGCACTTGCCATTCTACGTGGCTAAGCATGACCCTTTTCATCACAAAGGCCATCAAGTTCCACCCTTGTCCAGGGCATTTGAACCATCAAGTGTAAGGTCACAAATTGCCTTATCAAGGTTTGTAACATCCTATGTCCCTTGTTCCTCCAATGCACAAGGTCTCATCATAGGCATCCAAGGAGAAGTCATCCATGGTGTTAGCAAAGAAGTCATCTTCTTTCTCATCCCCATATGCGGTCCATCCTCCTTATGCTTCCATGAAACACAAGTCATTTCTCCATGAAGACTCCTCAAGTGAGTGTCCTCCATCCTTATCAATGCCTTTGATGTGTTCGATCCTAGTACCACCTGCTCATCAAGTTCCTCCTCGATCATAATCACATTTGCAACATCTCCATGTGGTTTATCCACCAATGCTTGCAATGTGTCTTGTCTTGGTTCAACATGTGTCACAAGTTCATCCTTCATCTCTTCCATCTTCATAACATCCTCATGAGAATCATCCATCATTAATGCTTGCAATGTGCTTGGCCTCGGTCCAACCTATTTATCAAGTTCATCCTTGACATCTTCTACATTTGCAACATCCTTATGTGGATCAACCTGTAATGCTTGTAATGTGCTCGGTTCGGGTTCAACTTGTTCTACAAGTTCTTCCTTCTCCTCAACTACATTCCCAACATCCTTCGGTTCGGCCAAAGTAGGTCTCCTTCCTCTTTGGTACTTCTTTCCAATTTCGGCAATCTCCTCTCGAAGTGCCTCTAGTTCATAGCATAACGCCATCCATTCATCGAAATGGACCATCCTTTCAAAAATTCGGTCAGCTTCATCCTTGTTAGATTCAGATATCCCTTCCTCATACAAGTCCTTAAGAGATTGTGCTATAGCATCATGCTCTTGTATAAGTGCTTCCACTTTCTTCCAAGATTCCACCACTTCTTTCTCCAAGACTCCAAGATTTTCTCGAATCCGCAAGTGCTCCCTCATGTGCTCTATCCATTGTAAAGCTTCAAGGGCTTTCTCCCCAAATTCTTCCAAAGTTGGCATGTCTTCTTTTGTAGCTTTAGCCCTGACAAATGTCTTGCTTCAGCTAAGGTCTCAAAAGAAGCCTAATGTACAAGTTCAACTTCAACACCACTTGCAATCTTGCAATTGTGTCCCTGCTTTCTTCAATCAAGCTTCAGCTTCAACCTATGAGTTGTCCCTGCTTGCTTTAGTATAAATCCCCAAAAGATGGTAGTTCTGATACCACTTGTCATGCTCCTATACCTTCGGTGTCTTTCAACCACGCTATAGATGGATGCGGCACTACCGTACTTTTTTCCTTTTCCAAATACTCAAGTATATAGACTATGCCTTTAGCAACACTTGTTCAGTTAGTTAAGCAGATGTTCTTTCAATATGTGGAAATAAACATAAACATCATTATCAATCCACAAGTACGCCCATACATACAAGGGAGGGGCAACTCCCTTAATAATGAGTCCGCTCGATAATATGTTTCATAAATATGAAATAAAAAGTTCCAATCCAGCAGAAGCTACTTATGCTCCTTGGCAAAGAAAGTTAGTCTTTTGACTAAGCTCTAAGGCTTGTCAACCATCAAACTAGCCTACAACAATCATTTACAACATTGATTTTTCACCTTGGGAATATCCTGCACAAAACTTCCCAAGTGCTGCTGGGTCACTTGGGTCACTCGAATCGGCACTGCAAATCAGTTCAGACCGTCCTACGAGTTCCCTGTGTGTCCAATCCGCTCCCCAACTGTATGGTTAGATGCGGTTCACCAATACACACATTCTGCAATTTACGGCACTCAATTCCAACCTTTGATGCTCCCGGAATGGCTTCCGAACTGTCGTGCAATTCGTGCAGAGATGCCCTGTCGTTAGTCACCCGACTCGCCCGTCTGCGGTGTGGACGCCCTCGTGCGCCACCCGACTCGCCCGACCTGAACGCTGCGGATGCCCTGTCATGTGTCACCCAACTCGCCCGACCTAAACACTGCGGACACCCTCGTGTGCCGCCCGACTCGCCCTCCTTCGCTGTTCGTTGTGCTACTTCACCAATGAGTTGTTGGTATGCTCGTGGTGACCAATGAGTAACCTTGATCGTTTTATGTTGTTCCTTGGATCGAATGATGAGTTTCCACCCATCCGCACGCTTTTATATATACGCGTGTCGCGTACTAAGTGTGGCGTGGGGATATCGTGGGTCACTTAGTGGACCCGAGCCAACCCACTGACGCCCTCCGCTCAACTCGTTCGCCCATGGTGTGCGTCGGTCGTGCCCTTAATACGTCGGCCGCTATAACGCCCAACATGTCGGCTAGTGCGACGCGCCTGCTATAACGCGCGCCTGCATGCCCATCGCCACACTTCCGCGCCCGTTATGGTGAACGGCACCCGAACTTGTCAAACGCCCCGGTGGATGCGCCCATAGTGGTAAACGCGCCACATGAAGTGTGGGCCTTACACTCTTCATGCCACGTAAGTGAAAAGTCACGACTCATTAGAATTTTCAATTTAGAATTTACTTATTTATAATTCTAGATTTTTAAAATTGAATTATGTAACTTTTATTTGGAAGTTTAATTATGTTATAAGTTTTTGACTTTTTTATCTCTATATTTTTTGATATTCCCACTTAGCGTTATTGCTAAGTGAAATATCAATTTTGGCAAATTTTGTCTTAATTCATGTTTGCACTTAGAGAATGTGGGTTTAGAGGCCCCACGTGTATTTTTGACTTTAAACAAGCCTGGACATTAGAGTTGGAGGGAAATATTGCGGCCTTAGTGGAGCGTGGGGGCCACCCATGAAGGATTACGACCCCATGAGGAAGTACGCTCTCATTGGAGCGAAGTTGGTGGGGTAAAGTCGAGTTGGGCCCACATGGGAATTTTCGAGGCTCTTTGACAAAAAGAGCAAGGGGCACTCATTTCGCTCATTTATGATCATTTGAGAAAATTGTCTTTGACATAGCACGTTTGAGCTGAAGCCAAGTCCGCGAGTGTTGTTTAACACACGAGTGTTTTCAAGCGGAAATCTCAACCCTTGCTTCGGTGGACTTCGAGTGCCATACCAAGGAGAGAGTCCTACCTATACTAGTTCGTTCCAGCAGTAGGGAGGGCGAGTTTGTGGAGAGGTTTAGTAGCAACAGCATAGGTACTGCACAGTTCTTGGAGGAGGCACGCTTGGACGTTGAGGAGTGAAGGGAGTTAGGGACTAAAACTTTAGGTGGAGTCCGGGGAAGTTTTGTGGGTGTTGTGGGGGCATTTCCAGCATTTTGTTGGAGCAACAAACACAACATTTGCTACAGGTTACATCTTTTGCTTGTGGAGGAGGGCCAAGCATTTGGGGGTCAGTTTTGGAGCGTCAAAACAAGGAAAAACCCTTTATGGTTTTTTTTGGGTTTATTAAGGAGAGGCCATGATTAATTTGGCAGAATTTTCTAGGAAGATTTGAGGGGTCAAATAGAGATCCCAACTCACCCAGCAGCTAGAGGAGTTAGGGGAAAATTAAGCCGAAATTCCGAGGTCAATATTTAGCCAATTCCTTCGTGGGTTTTTGTGGGTTATTAGTGTAGAGCCCGAGGTTAATTTCCCAGAATTTTCTGAGCATCCGAGGAGGCCCTAGCAGTAGTTCTTTGTAGCCAGCAGCGTATTTTCTGGGCAGTTCAGCGTAGTGTCAGGAGAGAGCAGCAGTAGGTTAGAGAGGGTTTTCATATCTCCATTTGGGCTTTGCTAGCTTGCATTGTGCAAGCCTAGGTGCACTCTTTCCAATACCACATTGTACCCCCTTATTTATTAATAAAATGGCTCAGATCAGCATAGTTCATGGAGAATTTTGGTTGTTAAATGCGCTGTAAATTTTTGTATTTGTTTTTTCTATGTTTTCTTTGTTTAGCATTATATATTTCCATTAGGAATATTACATATTTTGTGGCAAAGATATGGTGCAAGGGTGCCAAATTTGTAGAAATTAACCATAAGAATACTTAGTTAAACATGTAGCTCTTTAGGGTATGAGCGCAATTGGAGTGTATTTGAGAAAATACGCTCAAAAAGTGCAACAGGTATAACTTTGAGCTTCAGCCTTCAGTTGAACAATTATATTTTTTGTAATTTTAATTTATGACCCTCAAGTGTCAAGAGTTAAGACTCATTAGTTTTTTTGACACTGTTATAGGTTGGAGTTCTCACGCCTCAATGATTTAGTATATGTGCATTACAATCTCAGACTTCAAGTGAAGCAAATAGAAACATCAATGGATCTAGATGCCATTTCCTTAGACAATATTGATGTATTGTCTCAGTGGAGGGTGGAGTCTGAGGTGCCCATCTTAGAGGAGTCACCTGCATGTTTAGAGTCAAAGGAACCATTAGAACAGGGGCATCAAGAGGAGGAGGACTTAAGGGAGGAGTAGCACAAGGGGTAGGAGGAAACTGTGGGAGAATCAGCGTCAGCACCATCTGCTATAGATATAGGAGAACACAACTCCATACCCAACAGTCATTATTTGACATTAGGTGCAGGGGTAAGGCCTTCTACTAGTAGGGGTAGGCCTAACAAACAACCCTTCATGTTTTCGAGTAAAAGGGGGAGAGGGCACTGATCTTAGATAGATAGCTGCTAGTTTTATTTGTTTTGCTACATATAACTCATGATGATGAGATACTTTTATACAAGGAAAATTTTAAGGATGGAAAATTATTTTGAAGTTTAAAAAATTGGCGAATCTCACTAGTCCCTAATATGCAAACTATAAAATGTTTATTGATGTATTTGTAAAATTATTCAAATTTATAATGATATTATATATATTTTCTATATAATGTTGGCGATTTTTAACGTAAAATAATTTTATATTGTAAAATTTGGGCGAATCATTTTTATAAAGAAATGGAAATTGGCGAATCTTTGTTTTGGAAAACCCATGGAAAATTAGCCCACTTGCGAATATTAGCCCCTAAAATTTTCCATGCTTTTATATATGTGATGTTGTTTTGTATTGGTTCTCCACATTTGAGTTCTTGATTGAACAATTATCAGGGATCAGCAAGATATGGTATCTCCTTTGATGTATCATTTTTATTTTACATCCACTACATCATATCTATTAGTGCTTTCTTCATATTTATGTGCCATTGTGTTTATTTCATGTTGTTATTGCTTTATATCATTAAAAAATTGAAAAGAAAGAAAAATGAATATTATATGCATTTTTTATGTTTTCCAATATTTGTCGATATTGCTGATAAGATGTTTTCTGGACCCTCGCCGATATTTTTTCGATACCGATATTTTCAACACTGCTTTCTAGAGAAATTGTCAGTTCCTCCATTTGCAACCATCACTTGACACTCTGGTGTTGGATATAGAAAACAATTCAATTCCTTGCTTATCTTACAATGAATAAAATTATGGGTAATACTCGAATCAATCAACACTATTTCCTTTGTCTTCTTGATATATCCTTCTATCTTGAGAGTTTGAGGAGTGGTAATTCCCGCCAATGCATTACAAGATATGGTCAGATTCATTTCTTCTTTCTCTGGGGTTGGTTCCTGGTGCATATGCTCTTCTTTTGATGTTTCTTGTTGTTTTCTTCCTCCTCTTCACAATCTATGTAAAATAATTTATTCTCAGTACACTTGTGACCTTTAGTTTATTTGTTATCACAATTGTAACAAAGCTCTTTTGCTCTTTTTTCCTCCTATTGTTGTGGTGTCAACCTTGTAAGTTGTGGAAGGCTAGGAGCTGCAACACTTCCATCTTGATAGTTGTGAGTGGTAGACTTCCTTGTTGCCATAATTTTTCTTTCAACTTTTCTTGCCACCTTGAATGCCTTCTCCAATGAATCAAGTTTTTAAAGGCAAACCTCATCTTGAATGTTATCCTTCAAAGTCCCTATGAAGACATCAATCCTATGCTCTTCTGGAATATCAGTTACCTTGATATTCAATTTTTGGAAATCCTCAATGTGCTCCACCATTGAACTCTTTTGTTTGAGATTTATCAATTGGCTAAAGAAGGTGTTTCTCTTTGTATCCTCATAATGTGCTATCATTTCCTCTGTAAAAATTGACCAAGTGACAAGTGGTCTACGAGAACAAAGCCATTGATACCACACAAATTGATTGGGTTCTAAATATAAAGATGCAATGCGTAGCTTTTGTGTGTGTCGCACATCATGTAGATCAAATATTTCTCTATCTGTAGTATCCATGTTACTAGATCCTTGCCATCAAGCTTCTTCATATTGATCTTTGGAATGCGGTTGGTCTTCAATCCAAAGATAAAGTCTCTAAAATCATGATTAACATTCCTTTTGTTCTCACCATGAGTTTCATGGAATACGTTTTCACCATTAGGAAGCATTTCTTGTAGCAACTTTGTCAAACCTTTCTTCAAGATTTCCATGTTTGCTTTTATTTCTTCTTTTAAACCATCCATGTCGCCTTTTATTTATGTTTATAAACCATCCATTTCCCCTTTTAGTTCATCTTTGGTTGCTCTTTGTGAGAGCAAAATTTGTTGCACTTGGTCCCATAGTTTTGATATCATGTTGCAATTCTTCCTTGTCATGCATCATAGTAGAGATTTATGAGGGCTTAATGGATGTAGAATTCTTTTGTTTAGTAGACATTTTTGAACCAAATACTGATATATATGCTTCAATATGCCCTTGGAATCACTTCAAACTGATTTTTCAAACAAAAGTTATGCAATTTTAAAAAAAATACACACTTTATTTTTGCTTTTAGGAGCTCGATCTTGAAATGGTTGTACCTCTGTAATTTCGGCCCTCCAAGGTCTGAAATTTCATCTTGTGGTAAGACTCTGAGTCATCTTTCCAACGCCACAAGTCATACGGAGATCTAAGTTGCACTGAAACGGATACGAGATTGGATACAGATACGACAAATTTTCAAAAAATTGGGATACGATACGACAAGGAAACGACATGCATATATATATATATATATATATATATATATATATATATATATATTACCATTCATCTCCTAGAATCTAGAATCTATGTCTAAAAATACAGTCATCGTCATGAATTCAACATAAACAAATCATCATCATCAATTTAGCATAAACATTGTCATCATCATGAGTGATGATTATATCATTCAACATATTATCATCATCATTAATAATGTAAACAGAAAGGCTATAGCCTTTGTGATTTCGAGTCCAACTCCTTCAATGAATGTGTCATGCATGGCAGATGATATCTATCTTCCTTGCATGGCAATTAAAAGGCCCATGGGATCATTGGGATATTCCGTCAAGACATATTTAAACATTTCAATCTTCTCAATGTCAGCTTGGTCTCTTGACTATATTCAGGCAAAAGATTGGCTAGAGAATATTTGTTATATTGGGGGGATTTATGAAATCAAGGGCAAAATCAATGACAATTAACAAAACCTTAACCAAACTGAAAATTAATCGCTCAAATAAATCTATTTACATGAAGACATTCATCAAACCCTTTTGTTTGCATTTTTTAACATCTATCTTTTTCTTTGTAAGAATCCTTGATGAATATATGGAGTGTCATTGTTTATAAAGATTTAGAAGAGACATTATGAGAGTGTGTTTATAGCATAGTTTTAAAACCAGCCCGATTCAAATCGGACCAGGCCTGGTTGACCAAGCCGAAACGCCTACCGGTCCGACCAGGTGGATGAAACGACCAGTCGGCCGGTTTGTTACCGAGCCGGCCGATTTTTTGACCGACTCGGCCGGCTCGGTAACAAACCGGCCAACCAGGCCTGGTCCGAGTTAACTCGGCCTAGTCAATCCAACCAGCTAGTGGGCCCAAAAAATTGAAAAAAACGAACTTAAAACTCAAATTAATTCTACTATTAGTTTTTTTTTTAGGTTTTCTAACCCCTCCCCATCCTATTTAACTAACCAAATTTCAGTAACAATATCACTGCAAAACAATGATTAGCACAGGGACCAATTTTGATGCTAGAAACAATATGTTAGACTTTCAATATACCATTGTAGAGACAAGATAAGCCCACTGTAACCACTATCAAGTGTATATCAGTCCTTAATGTGATGAGATCAGTCCACCAAATTAGTCTAATTTGACCACCAAATGCAAAGAATAGAAACTGATGGTAGAGATTCAAGCTTTAGTGCTAAAATGCAATATGAAAATGGCATTGTCGAGTGAGATCAGATTTTGTAATTAAAGCCCAGTCAAAAATTTGACAACATTAACCACCAAAGGATGCAAGAAACAAAAACAAGCATTCAAAAGATACCACTATTGTGCTAGATCAGTGAAATGTAGCTTGAGATCAAACCTCTGCAACAAAGATATCATTTTTCTAATAGCATGAAAAGATCACTCCAATCAACTTGCAATTATTATGTGAATGTTATGAGATAATTCAGGAGTGTTTTAGGCTTATTTTGAGGTATCAATTCGTGATAAAAGTCTACAATAAGTCCACACCAGATCTGATATGAGACAATCACCAGAGAGACTAAGGATAAGGCTTCAAAATTTCGATGTTAGCTCCCCAAACAAGTGATCACAACGTTTCAAAATCCAACGCTATACTTTATGTGATCAGTCACTGTGTATAATGCTTCCGAAGGAAAAAATATATATCAGTCTTAAAGAAAATACCACAAGAAAGAATGCATTAGACCCTTAGTATACCTCTTCCAACAAAATGAACCACTGTAGCTACCGTAAGATTAAATCAGTCAATGAAGAATCAAATCAGAGATGCAATTGGCCAAGACCAGTCACCCAAATAGCAAGAAATGAAAGCCACGATACTTTGAAATTACTATGTGTTACTTTAGAATAGTTGGGGCTTTTGTTAGGTGTTATTTCAGAGATTAGGGCTGGCAAATAAAGTAAGCTTTAGATCCAGAGTAATATATTAGTCTTCAAGCTTTGCAGCCTCCCTTTGATGACTGTTGTATGAACTTACTAGTGACTATTCATGTTTTGTTGTAGAGGCCATTTAGAGCCTCCTTAGATATGTTTTTTGTTTTGATCTCTATATCATCATCATGTATTGGTCCTTGGACAGTGCATTGGGTGCATTTTTTATATAATGGATATATTCATGAGCCTACTTTGATCATATGTTGTCTTTTGTCTATATTGTAATGCTTTGTGTTTGGAAACATGAATAAAAATCTTTAAATTTATGTTTTTGTACAAAAAAAATAATATTTAATGTATTTTTTACAAAATCTGAGTCATTGAAACTGAGTCGACCGAGTCATTACCGATTCGGAGTCCGAGTCGGAGTCGATCCTTGGCCTGGTAGCTGATCGATTCCGTTTTTTAAAACACTGGTTTATAGTGAGTTTATTTGCAAATCTGATTTCTTCATTTTTATTATTTATTTATGGCTATACAAATTTTCATGCTTTTTAACTTTTTAAGGGTGGATTCTGATCACAATTTTTGTGGATCAGTTTCCGGATTTCTGCAAACGGATCCAAAAAAATTTAAATCCCTTGGAAGCGTATCCAATTCCAAATCTGAAGTTTCTAAATTTTTGAAACGGTACAAAAACGTTTTTACAACATTTCAGACAAGAATCGTATCCATTTCCGTATCAGAAATGGGGATCTGCGTTTCCGGTAAATTAGATGGAGATTGGATTCTTCAAGATAAAGTTATGCCCAATCTCCCGCAATGACCTTTTTATGCACTGGTTCAGTAGAGCGAACTTGTACAGAATTCCACGTGTCACGTTTCAACCTTCAGCGTTGAAAATGGCACACGAAAAACTACAATTTGTGCTACTACTGTCACTTTTTACGAAATTCAAGTCCGATGCTCATAGAGAAAGTTATGATGTTTTTCCCTAGGTCACTTGTTTGACACTGAATTCTAGAGCATGCAAAAACCATAACTTCTTCAAACCATATCTTTGAAAATATAACAAGCTAAGATCTTAAATTTCTACACGAAGTTCACAACGATTTTAGCTCCACGTGATCGAAATTTCAACTTCTGAAGCTTCATAGAAAAAAAATTGTAGCGAGAATGCCAAGATGATCGGTTTGAAGCAGCGAAATCCTAGAATCCAAAAGCTCTGATACTAAATGTTATGCAACCAGATAAAAAAAAAGAAGAAAAGACATATCAATGACTTGAAAATTTGTCTCTTCGAGGGGGCAAGCTCCTTTACATCACATAAATGAACAGTTCTTGGATGATACAAATGACAACACCTCCTTGGTATATAGAGAAGTCTAAGGGGTCAGAATATAATCAGAGCCTTCATAACAATAATATTGTAAGGGAACAACAATAACAATATGGGGGTACACTAGTATTATAGGGACCTAACACTAAGTCAGTGTGACCTAAAGAGGGAGAATGGTTTGATAGATCAATCAACACTGTGGACAGTCATTCTCCTTGTGTCTTGTATTATGACCTGTATAGGGGTTTTACCCTGAGTCTTGTACATTGACCTGTATAGGGAGAATGGTCGTGTGAGCATCCTTTTGTGTCTTGTGCTTTGACCTGTATAGGGATTGACATCCCTGTGTAAAGTACACTGACTTGTATAGAAATATGAGCATCTTCCTGAGTCATGTATTTGGCCTGTATAGGGCTTAAAATCCCTAAGTCTTGTATTTGACCTTTATAGGGCTTAAAATCCCTATGTCAATACACTGACTTGGATAGGAAGATGGGCATTTTCCTATAACTAACACTATGACCAATAACCTAAAGGAAAATAACCATTCTCCTGAGTCTTGTATTGTGACCTGGATAGGAGAATGGGGTTAGAGGCTATTGGGTTGGATAGGAGCCTCCCAACATCTGGCTCTAAAGAGCTTATTATTATTTCCATGCATGTATAAGGCAGTACTCTAGTTCTGCAGTACTAGCTGATTGATTTATACGGTACCATGGCTATGAACTTATGAGACACTAATTGATTGTTGTCTCTTGGCGAGAGTATGCATGAAGAGTACCATGGTGATTTTGTACTGGGTAGTGATGCTGGTAATCCTTTGATGATGTTGATCTAATCTTGGCCTTTTCTTACAGAACCTTTTCAAATTGTATGACATCTTGGCTATGATTATGAATACCTCCCTAGCTAAAAGGGAGTGTTGAAGAATGTGTAGCTATAGTTGGTCTTCATAATTATCATTGTACTTGAGAAGAACAAAATTATTATTGTTTCTAGTATGTTCCTCATGCTCTTGATTTGGTCAAAATGTATTTTTGGAAATAAGAAAATAATTATTTTATTTATATTTTCAAATGGCTTCACGAGGTGCTAAGTCAGATCACATGATGGCTAGTTGGCTTGCCTTGAAACTCTCTTATTCAGATCACATGATGGCTAGTTGGTTTGCCTTGAAACTCTCTCATTCAGATCATATGATGGGTAGTTGACTTGCCTAGACACACTCATTCCGATCATATGATGGTTATATAGAGAGGTTAATTCTCTCTCCTTTGCATCCTATTGAGCTCTCCTATGTGAAGTGATCCGAGATCTGTAGATCTGCTCATTACATTTATGATCTGAATTCAGTGATTAGAAATCTGTTCATTATACTTATGATTTGAGGTGAGATGTTCGAGATCTGCTCATTATACTTATGATCTGAAGTCAGAGGTTTGAGCTTTGCTTATTTGCTTTGAGATCTGAAGTCCGGTATTCATGATCTGCTTATTATCATTGAGATCTGAAGTCTGGTATTTGAGATCTGCTTTTTATCATTGTGGTCTGAAGTCTGGGTCCGAGATCTGAACCTAGATCTGAGTCAAACTATATTCTGTGATATCTCATATGATGAGAGGATCAGCCTCTCCTTGGTGATTTTTGTTGGACATTCAGTTGTGGAGACTTAGCACTTGTGGAAGTCATCTTGGGTCAGTATAATCTTTTGCCTTGATGTATTGTTGAAGGATCTCTCTAAGAAATATTTGGATGGGTTTTCCCCCTTGTGGGGTTTTTCCCTGGCCTTTGACTTAATTCTGGCGTCTCTTGTTCTTGTGCATTATGATCTCTTATCTCTCCTTACTATTCATTTAATTTCTGAAGTGTAATTGCTTGATGAAGTGAATTAAATTGTAAAGAAGACCTAAGACATTCACAAGTAATTCCTAGTAGTTCAGAAATTCTCTTCCACTTGGTTTCTCAACATTAATTGCAACTGAAATTTTTGTTGTCTAATTGAAAATCATCTTCCTTCACCATTGAGCAGTTTTGTCACTGACATCCAAGACCAATATAAATTCCCACATGCCAAGTTCTATGAATTTCCGTTATTCAGAATTCCCATTATAACCATTGTCAATCATTTCTTTTGTATAGATAAATTGGAAATGTTGGTAAGTAACATGGTAATACCCTTACCAATTGACGAAGGCTGAGTTTAAGTTGTTTCTTGGGTTGACGTAGAAGATGATTACAGTTCACTGCATTTTAAGCATGGGCAAAGTTTGGTGGAAAAAAGTAGAGTTATTTTTATTGTGAAATCACAACAATCAGTCCATTATTGGGTCTTCTTGACAGGTTTCCTCTGTCAATGTCTATTATCTACATGCCAACGACACAGTGGATGATATTATCTGGTAATTGTCCTCCCGATTCTTTCTTATATGCGTTATTCTAAATCTCAGGCTCCTTTTCAACTTGAATGGTTTTAGGTCTTGTTTTATAATGTGGTAACTAATAATATTAACATTGTGGGGTTTCAACAGGGATTCTGTGCAGCACAAACTGGAAAATTTAGGCCAGGTTCGTTTTCTAAACTCATTCTTTCCATTAGGAAGTTATCTTAACCATTCCAGTTTCATTTTCTCGCTTCATGTGTGTGCTTATGCTTTAGATTGCTGTGTTCAGTCCAAATATTTTCAGTTTGGTAATCTCATGGTTGGGTACAAATTGTTAAATATGTTTTAAGGATAGTGGGCCAATGTGAAAGATACAAGTTACATTCCAGACTTTCACAAGTTACATTCCAGATATCCTCCGTCGGTTTTATTTAATTCCGTGTATAGGGCATGCATACTGTAGCATGTTTATTTAACCCAATGCCAGTGTGGGTAGGGTCTTTTACTATTCTGAGTTCACCCTTTCTCAAGAGAGCTCAGATTCACATTTAAAGGGAGGGTGTTTTGCTACATGCCTCAGGTCACTGGGTTTATGCCCTTGTTACACTACATGGCCAGTGCATACTTTCCAAGCCACTGAGAGAACACTGACACATCAATACCTTCCAAGCCACTCAGAGAAGTGTGGGGTTACATTTGAATCGTGGGCCTCACCAGCTTAAAATAAAAATAAAAAACTTAATTTAGACTCCCACAGTTGATCTACTCGTTCTTTTATTTCACTTGATGGTCAAGTTGGCAAATTTGTTGGGTGTTCATGTTGCACTCATAAATATCCTTTTCTCTGACAGTATTATTCTCTTTTTTTATTTGTTGGTTGTTCACGTTGCACTCATAAATATCGCCGTAGTCTAACGAGGCATCAATTTCACCTAGAAAATAATGGAATTTCCAGCACGATTTTGGTAAAAATCTAGTGGAAATTTTTGAAAATCCAGGTTACAACTGTCAAGGTTTAAGATTTTGAGTGCCCCAGGAGCTTTTGATGGTGCTGAATCCATTTCCACCATCAAAAACACGATTCAAGTGTTCTTACGATCAGGTTTTTTGAGAAAAAAAAATGACCATATTCTAGCGATTTTTGGCTGTCCAGGTGAAATTGACACCTTGGTAAATTATCGCCATAAATATCCTTTTGTCTGACAGTGTAGTTCTCTTTTGCAGGTACTTGATGGTAGAGAGGATGGTTTGGAAGCATCTTCAAGTCAGCATTATAATCCATGTAAATCTCAGAGAAAACTAACTTCTTATTTGCAATCTTGTACAAATAATAGTTGTAGTACAATTACTTCAGATCAAGAATCAGAAGGTCAACGGCTTGACGCTAATAGCGATGATTTTGGAGCTCATAAAGCGAAGAAATTGAAAAGTTGAACAGTGTATGTGAAAGAAATTTCAAGCTAACAGGTTCTCAAAATCAATGTATCTTAGTGGGGAATTGAATTTCCCTTTGGAATGCAATGCCCGTAAATTTAGAGATATTCTCATACCAAAACTGTAGTTAATCTATTAGGATGATGAAGGCCATGTGTATCAATAGATAATCAACTTCCTATCAGGCTCACGCATGTATGCGCTAAAACAATGAAGCTTATGAGGATACATTTCTCTATATGTGGCGAGATGTTTTGCATAGGCTGGAACGCAAGCAGTTTTCAAACCTGGGTCTTTTGGGGCACATACAATTCTTCTTCTGGCCAGAATATGAATGAAGTAAAATTGAATTATCTACAAAATGTTATGTAGTATGCTGTTGCTCATGCTTTTGTGCTTGTAATCTGTGACATTTTTATTTCTTCCGATCTGTCTGCAACATTTCTGTATACCAGTTTAAAGTGGTTTCAAACATATCTTAGAATGGACAATGTTTGACAGTGAATACGTTTTAGCATAAATTGATTTTAATTTTGAATCTACAAAGTGTCGCGAGGGATCAAATCTCTCAAGATGCAAACTACCTTTTGAGCGCAAAACCTCAAAACCTGATGAAAGGATAGGATTTACGCCCTTGGTAGATCTGGAGTTATGACTCATCTATGTTGGTTCTTAGTAATATTACTTACTTTTATATAAATTTCACATCTCTATATATAGAAATATTTTTATTTCTAACACACATTCTTGTTTTTGTTTCTAATTATATGTTTATTGATTAAATTTATTAAGGTTGTGTTTATTCACTATATGTTATGAAATATCATGGTTACAAATATGGATCTTTTTATTTATATTTATTTTATGTGATATGCATTTATGATTTTTTTATTAATGTTTTTTATTTTAATTTTATTAATGACAAGAAAATTAGATCTGGAGTTATGACTCATCTATGTTGGTTCTTAGTAATATTACTTACTTTTGTATAAATTTCACATCTCTATATATAGAAATATTTTTATTTCTAACACACATTCTTGTTTTTGTTTCTAATTATATGTTTATTGATTAAATTTATTAAGGTTGTGTTTATTCACTATATGTTATGAAATATCATGGTTACAAATATGGATCTTTTTATTTATATTTATTTTATGTGATATGCATTTATGATTTTTTTATTAATGTTTTTTATTTTAATTTTATTAATGACAAGAAAATTACAATATAACAAATCGAATTGAATGAAATTGATTTATTATTTTTATTATTTCTTTAATTGAGCGAACATTATGTTTTATTATTATTGTTATATTTTTTTTTTCTAATGTTTCATCTAATGCACCACTACATCCCCATGCTAGGTTGTAGAGTGTTTGTTTGGTGGGGAATATCATTACATTACCTTCTCAAAGAAGAATGATTGAATATCCCAATAGTGAACAGGAGGAGAAAGATGTTTTACATTTTCCCATATTTTGAGCCATCTTAAAGTATGGATTGAATGCTTAATGGAAACTAAGGGTATATCATATTTAACTGTAACAAAACGAGGACAAATAACTTATTGTAACTTCAGTTCCATATTAGATATTGGTAGATTGACGATGAAATTAAGATATTTCCTTGTTCACAAGGTGTTTTTCCAAAGAGAGTTTTCATCCAACCTAGTTTGCTTCTCTCCCCCAACTACTTTTGATTTGACAGTTCTAGTTCCTTTAGAAATCTTGGACACTGAGGAAGCTTCTTTTGTTAGAAATGCAAACTAATAAAATGTTGTGAAAACAGAATGTTGTATGGAAATGTTTTTTTTTATAGAGAAGTCACGTACAAGCTTCCTTGTAATTTTGTTTTTTTGTCTTGGTTTAGGAGAACATGTTAAAAGAAAACCATTTGTAGGAAGGTTCATGAAAAATATGGCTATGTAGAAACTATTATGTAATCATGAATTTCATTTTAACTTCATTAAAAAATATTCTACAAACCCTCCTACTTTATCTTACATTGCAAAGAGATCTATTAAAGTTGAAGTCATAAATTTGAGTACAATTTCAGGCCTTTGGTGATTTTCTAAAGTATCTAATGATTTGTTTTAGGATATTTCATGTTAAGGCATTCAAAGATTTTCGGCAAACCCTTCTTTTATTTTATTTCACATTGCAAAACATGGTTCCTATTATAATGATGTATACAATTATTCTCGTATTTAAAGCAACCCTAATATCTCCTTGTAATTGTTTTGCAAAATTGGAAGAATGGCAAAACCAATTGAACCCCCAACACTTACATAGTACATATACTAGTCACCAAATTGTATTTGACAAAGATAAATGGTATGATTAGAAATGTTGTGTATATTATAGCAATTCCAATTCTACTTCATGAATGCTCTTCAATAATATTGAGCACTCACTGAACATTTTAGATGTTGTAAAAGTAAACATGAGAATTTCTCAGGCATTTGACATAACAGATTGTGATTGAATGATAAGGCTAGCCTTAAGAATGAACTTTGTTTGTAACGGACCTAAATTTCTTCCCTCTTTTACAAAAAAAATGGTGATATTGTTGGTATAATAGAATATTGTACTAACTTTTGTTAGAAGAAATTTCAACATAAAAGTGTAGAAATTATGCAAACATATATCAATGGATTCAATCCGATCAAGCAATGTACTAAAGCTAGAGACTGAATCCTTCTACAAATCAATTGTGGAAAATAAAAACAATCGCCAATCACAACAAGTGCACAAAAAAATAAATCAAACCACAACACAGATATTTCCCGGGGAAAGCTTGCTGCTCAAAACCCCTTTATCTTCTATTTTATATTCACCATGGAATCATGAAACAATTACAATGCACTCTTCTCACAAGAGTCTCTTGCACTCTCTCAACTGTCTCACAACAAAATCGACCAACACTTAGCCAATTTCCTGCCTCTAATTAGCCTGCCTTGCTTGCGCAATTCATGTGGAATTCAATCCCTATTATTTAGAAATTCCAGCCTTCCAAAACTATGTAAGGATCATGGGCAATCCAATGGATGTCTAGCTGCATGCGAGCAACCTACTAATGATACAACTAATAGTTAACATCCCTTCAACTTTTGTCTCAAATAGCTCTCCACTGGAAGTGACATGCATGCAACTATTAATAGTAAATCATTAGTTGCATGGCAGATCACTGATTATCTACATCCTGGCGAGCGCCTTCGTCAGAATATCTACATCCTGGTCTTGCATGGGAATGTGTTGAAGTAACATAATGCGCCTTTGAACACAATCTCTGAGATTGTGGTACCAAATGTTTATGTGCTTGGACCTATCATGGAATACTGAATTAACCGAGAGTTTAATGCAACTTCAGTAATCACAATGTATCACTGTCGAATCCATTTGAGAACCAAACAAACCAACCAGGATCTTTCTCATCCAGATGGCCTCACATGTAGCCTGACACGCTGCCATGTACTCTGCCTCGGATGAACTGAGTGCCACAGATCGCTGCTTTCTGTTGTACCAAGAAACTGCTCTCGATCCTATGTTGAAGATCCCTCTCGATGTGCTCTTTCTCTCTGATGGACTACCTGCCCAATCTGCATCTGTGAAGCCTTGAAGCTTCACTCCCTCTGTCCATCTATACCATAATCCATACTTTGTAGTGCTCTTGGGATATCTCAAGACATGCTTCCCCGCCTTCCAAAAGAGCTTGGTCGGCTTAACCATAGCTTGACTCAGCTGGTTAATTGCGTAGCAAATGTTTGGTCTAGTGTTCACCAAGTACATCAGTGAACCCACTAGTTGTTGGTAAACAATAATGTCCACTACTTTTCCTGAAGTAGCATTCTCTTTCCTCCAATTTCCTAGAAGAGGAGTCTCCATGAGTTTACAACTCTCCATGTGCAACTTAGTCATAATCTCTTTGGCATACTTGCCTTGAGAAATAAATAGCTCACAATCTCGTTGCCATATTTCCAAACCAAGGAAATAGTGGAGTCCCATGTCCTTCATTTTGAACTCCCTTACAAGATCCTCATGTCAAAATTAGATCATCAACATAAAGTACGGTAATCAAGAGCTTACCATCAACCACAATCTGGTACAGGTTTGCATCTGCTTCACTTTTGGTGAAGCCCAACCCGGTGAAATAGCTGTCAATTTGAGTGTACTAAGCACAAGGTGCTTGCTTCAACCCATACAATGCTCTCTTGAGTTGGCACACTTGCGACTCATTGTTAAAGATCTCAAAACGTTCTGGTTGCTCTATGTACAGTTCTTCCTCAATAACTCCATTGAGAAACGCAGTTTTCACATCCATCTGATGTATCTGCCACCCCATCTGCACTGAGAGTGCAAGGATAGATCTAATCGATGAGTATCTTGCAACTGGTGCGAAAGTCTCTTCATAGTCAATCCCCTCAACTTGTGAGAATCCCTCGGCCACAGATCTGGCCTTGTACTTCTCCACACTCCCATATGTCGCCTGCTTCACCTTATAGATTCATCTATATCCAACCACTGATTTTCCGACTGGTCTTGGGACAACTTCCCATGCATTGTTCTTGATGATGGAGTCATACTCAACCATAGCGTCAACCCAAATTGGTTGCTGCACTGCTTCCTCAAAGGAGGATGGTTCTGTCACAATACACTTGCTCATAAGAGCCATGTATCCAGTAAACATGTCTAGAGACTGTATCTGTCTGTGCAGTGAAGTAGGTGCTTCTACATGCTCTACCGCAACAAGTCTCAATCTATCAGCTTTCGTGGTGCGCCTTCTACCAAGTTTGGTGGATGGCTCTACATGAGTGTTTTCTGCCACTCCATGATCCTCCGCATGTGGCTCTTCCACATCTTGAGGTTCATTCTTTGGAACCAAGAGTTCCTCATTTGCATGCAAATCCAGCTCCCTCATAAGGGACAGTTGCATGGCTTTCTCCTAATCAAATCTTATATCTCGTCTCACAACAATCATCCTGTTGTTTGGAAAATACACTCGATAGTTGTGGGGAGTATCAGTGTACCCCACAAATATCCCAATCTCAGTTGTTGGTTTGAGCTTCTTCCTGGCGTCTTTAGTCACATGCACATAAACAGATGAGCCAAAAATTATAAAATATGAAACATCAGGTTTCTTACCAAAAAAACGCTACCTCTGGTGTACTCATGCCAAGTATCTGATGAGGACTACAGTTTTGCACAAATATCGTTGTGTTGCATGCCTTCGCCCACATATGCAACGGAAGGCCCTAATCATGCAACATTGCTCGCGTTGCACCCACAATTGTTATATTATTTCTTTCTACGACCCCATTCTGTTGTGGGTTATGAGGCGCAAACAGCGCTCTCCAAATTCCTTCTTTGCTATAGAAGTTCTTGAATTCATTGGAGATGTACTCACCACCATTGTTGCTCCTAAGAGGCTTGACATGCTTCCCCATATCTTTCTCCACCGGTGCTTTGAACTCAAGAAATTTTGGGAATCTCTGATCTTTCTTCTGCATGAAGTAGATCCAACACTTTCTAGAAAAATCATCAACAAAGACCACATATTACTTGTTCTTTGTTGTTGAAGCAGTAGAGAATGGTCCACACATGTTTGAGTGAAGTCTCTCAAGGATTTCCAAAGCTCAGTTCTCCTTCTCGTGAAAAGTGGCCTTTGCATAGTTCCCCATAGTACATCCCTTGCATGTGTCTAACTGCACAAGAGTACCCTTGGGAAGACCCATAGAAATCTGTTGCATGACCTTCAAGGCTCCGTGGTGTAAATGGCCCAATCTCCTATGCCATAACTCACCCTCATCCCAGCCACCACTTTGTCCGTCTTACTCATAAATGTTGTGCAACCATCTACATCAAGTTTATAGAGATTCTTCACACGAATCCCAATCTTCTTGGTGTGTCCTGTGGCTTTGTGTCGAACGAAAGCTTTCCCTTCACTGAAAACCTCATCATAACCTCTATCCTCCAACATTGCGACTGAAACTAAATTTTTCTTCAAGCCTGGTACATGCATTACATCTTTTAATAAGAAGGGTTTACCTGACTGTCTCTGGAAGGTAATTGTACCAATCCCAGTAGCATTGTACCGCATGTCATCACACATTTCAATATGCATTCAGAGGTCCTTCTCTTCCAAACTACTAAAAAGTTCTGTCTCTCGTCATGTGGAAAGATGTACCACTATCCAAGTACCCCACCGATCCCATTGCACTCGAGACCATGCATGCAATGAGCAAGAAGTCAAGCTCAAATTGCGAGGCCAAAGCCTCACCAGTTGCAGATCCTGAAGCCTTCTTGTTCTTCTTCTTTTGTGGACAATTAGTGGCATAATGTCCATGCTCGCGACAGTGAAAACACTTCACTCTAGACATGTCGCGCTTCTTGCCATCTTTGTGTTAGAAATACTGAGAGGGGGGTGAATCAATATTTTTTTTCAATTGTTATTTTTACCAGTTAGATCACCTATATTTAGAACACAAAATGAACAATAAGAATAAATGCTTTTATTAATTTCTTCTTTACAATAAATCAAGTACAATATATGTAGGTCTCCAACCATAGATGAAGACACCAATCTTCAATCTCTCAGGCTCCAACCTGTATTTTCCAAGTACCGACTTGGACTTCTAAGGCTCCAACCTTGTCAATTCCGAGGCACCAACATCAAGGGCTCCAACCCTATATCTGGTACAGGCTCCAACCTGGTCTCTTGAGGACTCCTATCCTCTAGGGCTCCAACCCTATCTTCCAAGGCACCAACCTTATCTCTATGAGCATTAGGGGAATTTTGAGGTCTAAAATGGGCCTCCTAAGGAAATAATAAAATAATAGTTAAATCAATAAAATAATATTTATGAATTTACAATTCACTTTGTGCACCACAATCCATGTAACCATGGTTAAATTCAATTCAAAAGTTGTACCAAAATAAAATTAATAAAAAATTGTATTGATGTGACTATCAATAAGAATGATTTTTTCAAAAAAAAAAAAAATATCATTGAACAACTAATGCATTTGTCCTTTGTATTTAAATAATTTAAAATAAAATATAAATATAACTTCATAAATTTTTAATTATATAATATGTTATTAATTAGTATTTATATTATATAAATTGTATAATAACATGTAATTAATGTACTATATAAAAATAATATAATAAATGTAATATATTATTTTATGTACGAGTTTTATTCAAAAAGTGTGAAATGACATTTATTATGAGTACGTTACTTTGACTTTAAAAGTACTTAGAGCACTACCATGGTTAACCATGAGTTTTTATTCACCATTGAGAATGTGACAAGTAAGTACCTTTAACTCAATCAATGCCACTTTAACCATTAGGGATGATGTCATCCCCTAAAATATGATTGGTTCTCATAAAGTGACTTTTGATTGTACATTTTCCTTAGGAGGCCCATTTTAGACCTCAAAATTCCCCTAATGGCTCCAACCTTTTGGGCTCCAACCCACAACTTCACTTTGTCAAAATATCTTTGGTTATTCTTCACGGCTTCCAAAATCTTCTTCAACGAGCCTTGACAATCTTCACTTAGTCTTCATTGTAGTCTCCATATTACGTCACCAATGACAACTTTTTTCTTCTTAGAAGGAGTCACCACTGCTTTTCATCGTACCCAAACAATTTCTCCAAGGTCACTTCATGATGACATCAACGATGTATCATGATCTCCAAGGGTGTCTTACAAGTGCTCCAAATGTCTTGAAGAATCCCTCAAGGTGTCTTCAATAGGCTTCTTCAAGAGTATCTCGAAAAGTGCTCCAATTGATGTTAATGGCTTGCTCCTTCAACACTGCTTCTATACACCTTCAAAACATGCTCCCAAATGTCTTGTTTCGATGTTTCACTGATTACATCAATAGATGTCCAATGGCTTATTTGAAATCTGCTTCAACTGTGCTAACAAAATCTGCCCTCAATACTACTGCTTCAAAAATGGTTTCATCGTATTGTTGCACCCAAAACTCCTTATTCCTTCACAGGTGAGTAAGCTTGAATTTCAAGCCTCCAAGGTAACTTATCAATTGTTCCAAGGTGTATTCAAAAGATAATGTTTACAGCAAAAGTAAGCTACAGGATTGAAGTGACTGTTCTTAAGGTAATCATAATGTTCGAGCTCCAGAAGAGAGTTATGGATCTGAGCTTCACATGGGTCCAAGATTTCACATAAGAAATTGTCCACTAGATATGTCAAAGTTTCGGAGGCACAGATGTAGATCCAAGCTTGAGGTTTGTTTAATAACTTGAGCTATAAAACATGAGCTAATGAACTGTGCTAAGTCCGAGCTCAAAGAGGTATAGTGCTCCAAAGGTTTGGACCTTTGACACAAAACTGTGATCAATGCCTCCTCCATAAGTCTGAGCTGCTGTGTATGTGCATCGAGCCACAAAACAGGTTCAAGTAGAAGCAGACCTGAAACTACAGTGGATTACAGTGAGCTTGTAGGTGTCCAAGTTGCAAGCAATAAATCTGTAATGTGTGAATCAAGATTTTCAAGCTTTTTATGAGGTGTTCTGCAAAGGTGTTTTTCTTTTAATGAGCTATCACACGTCTTCAGGAAAAATCGAGCTTCGAATATTCTCAAATCTGTCTGCAAAGATGAGTCACCTCAAATTAATTCAAGTTTTCTCAAAATTGTCACTTCAGTTTAATAAGCCACCACAGGTTTGGAGGTCCAAGATCTTAATTGGTAATTGTTCCTTGTTCAACGTTGAAAAATTAACCCAACCAATGTTCTGCCTGATCTCCTCGGCCTCATATATTCGTTCTTCCTTTTATCTCTGAAATTTGCACTGAGTTGATGATAAAAATGGAGTGTTTCACGTCTTATTTATACAGGTTTTGACCTATGATGAATAGACACGTCGGTTGGGTGAAAGAGTATGAGCATACACAAGTTGGCTCAAGTCGACTAGGCAAAAAATATATATTTTTCAACTTAAAAATTCATTTTCTCACAAACTATTAGGAGTTTGAGGGCAAGTAAGGGCTCGTTAGAAAGATGAAAAATTCCTCTTTAAGATGGTGTAGGATTCATTTGGAAAGGATGCCTCCAAGCTGTCCAAAATTATTTTTCTTTGTGATTGCTTCTGAAATCTTTAGTGCAGAAGATGATTAGGACAATATGGCTTCTCCATTGTTTGTCTTCTCCACTATTTGGCTTCTTCATCATCATAGGAACATGTAGGACATTCACATCATCATGGTAAAGTCCAGCAATGAGTGCATCACCCATGTCATCAAATAATGGTGTAGTGATATATATTATAGTGCAGCATTATTAGGAGAACTCCAAAATAGTCTTCCAACCCTCAAATGATCTCCAACCATGATCATCATATGTCATCATCAAGTATCAAAGTGTATGACATCATCACATAACATCAAGGGTTAAGTTCTAGATCATCAAGTGCATGCAACATTAGATTAAGGACTTCTTAGGGCTTCTTTCATTAGTGGTTTGACTTCTTCGTGATTTGACATCTTCATTGATGGCATGACATCATCATCTTGAACCAGACATCTCAAGAATATTGACATCTTGGTTAATGCCATATTGACATCAATGACAACCTTGACCAATACTTTGTCGGACTTAGATTTGGAATAAGATTTCTTTCCTTTCCCCTTTTTCACCTTAGCAGCGAAAGCGCAATTTTCTTCATCATTTGTCTTAAATGAAGATCCATCCCTGGTATTCCACCTAAATTCTTCTTGCACCAAATCGGACGAAAGTCGTTCCCAATCTGGCAGCTTCTCCCTCCCATTGACAGAGTCTTGATAACTATGCCAACTCTTGGGAAGTCCTAGAAGAGTTAGGCTCACCAAGTCATCATTCGCGACAATAATTCTGACGCTCCTAAGCTCATCTCGACATTGGACAAACTTTTTTAAATATTTCAGAATGGTGTTGCCTTTCTCCATTTTGATTTTCCTGAGCTTGTCCTTGGGTGCCAATTTTTTATGATCACTGCTGCTCTGAAATAGATCTGTCAAAACTTTCCACATTGCATATGGTGTTGCTTTTCCATGGAGACTTGAGACAATGTGGTCTCGTACTCCCTCCAGTAAGATCCTCCTTGCCTTTGCAATCTTCTTTTGCCAAGCATCAAGATTTGTGGCATCTGCTGCAACAGATTTGGGAATGCCATTATCAATGAATTCATTCAACCCATTGTCCTCCAGTATTGCCTTCATCCTGTCTTTCCACCCAATATAATTGGAATTGCCCTTGAGTGCATACTCCAATCTCAAGCCATTGAATGCTATCTCGATCCAGATTCGCTTGTTGCACCAAGAATACTTTTGCAAATTCGTATTCTATTCAGCCACAAACTCAACTTCTCCTCCACTATAGTGATTTCCTGTGCTCTGATACCATGTATAAATTATACAAACATATGTATATCAATAAATTCAATATGATCAAGTAATGTACTAAAGCTAGATATTGAATCCTTCTACAAATCAATTGCGGAAAATAAACACGATCATCAATCACAACAAGTGCAGAAAGAAACAAATCAAACCACAACACATATATTTTCCCAGGTAAAGCTTGCTGCTCAAAATCTCTCTATCTTCTATTGTATATTCACCATGGAATCATGAAACAATTACAATGCACTCTTCTCACAAGAGTCTCATGTACTCTCACAACTATCTCACACTGACCCGGACAAAAATGACCAACACTTAGCCAATTTCCTACCTCTTGTTAAGGTCCTATATTTTATAGGATCTCAAGGTGATTGAGTATGTCATTATTTGTAAGTTTACATTGTAAATTATTTTCAGTTTCCAAATGATTTCAAAAAGAAGTATATATAAAAAATAAAATCAAAAGAGGGTATGAAAAAAAGAAAATGAATATGAAGAAAATGTCAAAAAGAAGAAAAATTGAAAAAGAATAAAAGAAAATAAAGCCCCACAAAAGAAAAGAGAAATAATATTGAAAGTGCTACAAATTTAAATGCCACTACCATTAACTTAGTTTCCTTTATGTTAAGAATTAAATAAGATTGTGTGCATCTTGTCTAAAATGCCACATTGACTAGATTTTGTTCCAATCATACATCTTAATCATGATGGAACAATTGTAAATTTCATGTCAAATAGCTTAGTGAATAAAGATTTATTAAACAATTTAATCTTAACAAATCAGTAGTTAGGTAGAAAATGAGATTGATTCAACAATTTAATCTGAATCACTAGGAGGAATAGGTGATAGAGTAGGTTAGAATGTTATAAAAAAGAAGTGATACGTGGGTCTCCTAGCTCAAATGCACCCTAAACAAAGGAGATAAAAATGTTAGCTTAGAAAAAGAAATTGAAAAGGAAAGGGTAGGTAGAAATTTCATAATGGCTTTAAGAAGCATGGAAAATATTTATCCAAAGTGTTTAAAATCATAAAATCATTTCATGTGCTGATGAGGCAAAGGAATAACATTTTATCCTAATGTCAAAAGGTTCGGCATATCAATATCATAATCTGCCACATTAACCCCCAATCCTAAGTTTTACCTTTGCATAAGCCCCCAACTACACGACAAAATAGCCCATCCAACCCCACCATTTGGTTGATTAACCCCTCTCCGTCTGTCACATCATACTTGTTGGGTGCAAGAATTACACTTAAGCAACTCCTCAACAATTATTTTGTCAACCCGGGGGATCCATAAACTTAGAGACGAAGCACAAGCAATGGCAGAGATGGTATGAATCTTCCTAATATAAATCCCTACTTTCTTTAAAGGAAAGATTGCAGAATCAAATTAAAAAGAGAAAAAGACAACTTGAACCATCAAAATAATCTAAGACTGGAACAAGGAAGAATGCATTTTCAAGAGGGAATTAAAGATAAAAGGCAATCACTCTAGCTAATTATTGTTTAACTACTGAGTGTTTGTTTTTCTTTAGCAGAGACACTTAGCAGTCTCATCAGATGGGCCCTTAAATCTGCTCCTTTAGAGATTTCCTTCTTGCACTAATCTGTCCTGCACTATTGCAGTCTGCTTGCATTAGTGCAGGAACAGATATTTATGCAGAAGGTATAAATGGTGTCTTTACTAAAGGATTTTTTACTTCATGCAAGGACTTGAACTTTTCCAGGTTCAAAGCACTAAGATCCCGTGGCAAGAAACTAGTTCTTGCACCGGATCAGAGCTTCCTGCACTTAGCATTTAATTCTTAAAATGAGTGCTTAATTATTGCAAGTGCTATTATACTATTAAATCAAATTACACACATAAAAAGTGAATGTTTATGATCTTAATAGAGTGTACTAATAAAGAAACAATCAATATACATTTATCCTGTTATAAGCATTTAATGAAAGAAAGAAGATTGCGGGAAGTAGATTAAGAAGGCTTACTGCATCACACCAACGTGCACTGGTGCAGGTTCATTTATCTTGCTTGGACCAGGCAAGGAAAACCAATTAAACGGAATTGAAAAAAAGGAGATATCACACCAACGTGCACTGGTGCAAGGTTATTTCTCCTGCTTGGACCAGGCGGAGGAAAACCAATCTGAAATCAAGTGCAGGAAAGAAAATTGCAGGAAAAGGAAATTTATCTACTTCACACAACGGATCCGCTTTCACTCAGACAAGAATTCTTGTGCTTAAAATTAAATCACACTTGATAATGTAAACACAAATTATAGGAAAACGGGAAATGGGTAAACGTGCTAGGTTGGCTGGGCCCTAGCCAACCAGCGCATTTCCCTTTTAAATAAGAACGCTGCTCAGTACCTTAATCAATTCATTAGCTCAAATACAGAAACACAATTTGTGAAACATGAGGCGGAGCTCCCTTTTATTGATTCACTGAGGCAACTACATACATTAATACATTGTCCAACCCAGATTCGGGAAATAACAAAATACAACAACCTGTTACCGCCTCTCTCGCTGTGTCTCTGTTCTCTTCTCCTATAAAAACTCCCCCCCTAGTCCTATTTACATTCTACATTATATAGATCTTTGACCAAAGGCCAAAATAGATCATTCAACCAATTACATAACCAAATGTAGAATTTAGCTTTTCGACCTTCAAAATTAGACAGTTAGAAAAACTAGGCATAGCCAATCTCCAGCTTTCGTCCTTCACAGATTCGGTCTCGGTTTCCTTTGGATCGATTTTGCTGTCATGGTTGAAGCTGCTCAAAACGAGGCGGTGATCAAGGAGATTCGGATCTGCTGCAAGGATTTGTTGTGCTGGCAACGGTGCAAGATCTGATCCTGCACTAGGATCAACAGTCACAGTAAGTACTCTAACTACCAAATAAACATTGGAGATATCGATAAGTTACAAAGAGTGATTAAATGTA
Organism: Pinus albicaulis; assembly: GCA_034641835.2. Taxonomy (NCBI): domain Eukaryota; kingdom Viridiplantae; phylum Streptophyta; class Pinopsida; order Pinales; family Pinaceae; genus Pinus; species Pinus albicaulis. Next base: position 89,533,774 of record CM076570.1, read on the forward strand.
AGAAATCATGTAATAAATGATTAATTAATGCTAAGTTGAATTTAAAGTATGAAAAATAAAGTTTATAAGAAATATGTCACCGTGCTTGGACTAGTGCAAGATGAGGGTGCATAAAAGAGGTAAAACAGAGGTAAATGGTTATGATTTAGGAAGGGGAAAATGGCAAAAAAAGAGAAAATTAGGGGGCTAACATCCTCCCATCCCTAAGCTGTTGTGTGTCTTCACACAACTCTTTACCTTTGCAAAAACCCTTCAAAAATTTGAGCATTCCAGCTCAATCCTGCTCTGACATACTGACATCAGCCTGCAATGTTTCATACTTCTTCTTTCGGATGTTCTTTAGTTTCTTTGTCACCTTTCTAAGTCGCTTGAAACATTGCGCAGCTCGGTACTTCCAAAATCTAACTTCTCCTTTCCTTTTCTAGATCTCTGCAGTTAATTATTCTTTACTTTGTTCTTTATCCTCTTGCGCTTTAGCAATGAGCTATTCTAAGTTCTGCACTTGAAGCTCTAGTTCAACAATCCGAGTAGCAAGAGTTACCAAATCTTCTTCTTCTTCTGTCTCGACAGGGGCTGTGTCTTCCTCAAGGACCTTAGTATCCCTCATGGTTACATCAAGAAATTCTTTTTCTTCTGTCTCGACAAGGGCAGTATCTTCTTTAGGGACCTCATTATCCCTCGGGGTTTCAGCAAACGCTTCTTCCTCTTCTTCTTCTTCTTCTTCTTCTTCTGGTTCTTCTTCTTCTTTTGGTTCTTCTTCTTGTTCTTCTTCTTGCATTGGTGCAGAATGGGATTCAACGTCTTGTGGGGACTGTGATTCTTTGCCTGCACTAGATTCTTCATTCTTTTTCCGGGCCCTTTTAATGAAATCAACCAACAGAGTGTCATCTTCGACCTCTACAAATTTTGCTGTGTCCGCGAGGACTGACAGGTTGTTTTCTTCGCGGGTTTGTGCCTGTACTGGTGTCGTAGAAGGAGTCTCTTCAATAGGTGCACTAGCTGTCTTCTTATTTAGATATGGGGCCCTTTCTTTTGTTGATTTTTCAGGTCGTTTCCTTTTTGCATTGGTGCAAGAAGGATTCCCCTTTACATTCTTACTCGGACCCTTGCTTGTGCTGGCGGGGTCCTCTGTCTCCTTTCCAGCAGTTGTATCTTTATGTAGCTGTTTTAACAGTGCCTCCGAGGTCATGCCTTTAATTTATAATTATTTCTGGACCAAAATCTTTATCAGGCTGTGGTGATATAAATTCTTGTCGGCTTGGTTTGCCCGTCCGTCCCGCATACCCTTGGCCATTTTTTCCAAGCTCTTAAGAAAAAAATGGGGGAAATCAATCCTCCACCAGACGTGCTCGCTGTCTTCAAAATGCTGCAATATCCTAAAATGGTACATAAAAGTGAGGGAGTACCTTCCCTCACAGGTTACGAATTTCTGTAGGATGAAAAGGGGGTCCCGCCACTGTCCCAGCAGGGCACTGCGCATAATTTCTTTCTTCCAATCTACGTTCATGTTGGAGAGGTAAATCCCCTCTGCGGACAGAGGCGATCCCTACTAGCCCAAATTGGGTCTAGCAACAACCGAGTCACGCTAAGACGCAACTTCCTAATTTCAAAAGACCAAGATGCGACAAGAGGCCTACCTTATGTCCTATGCTGCCGTCGTTTGTGGAGATGATGGCGCTTCCATCCCTGCTTTGGTAGATCACAATTCTCCCACTAAACGCGATCGAACACCTGCACGTACAAGAAGAAACAATAAACAAACAAGCGTAAAACCTAATACATGCAATTATGTATCACTCAGAGAAGATACAACTCATGACATAAAACATGAACATCTGAGTGGAACCATAATCGAAGTCGTTTATTATTAATCAGAACAAAGAAAGATACAACCTGAGCTCTGACGCTGGATCTCCCTTCGGCGGGTCGGCAGCGGAGTACGTCTCAATAAATCTCGTCGGGAATGGGACAAGTCTCTCTCTCTTCGGCTGTCTGACGATAATATCCTTATAATTGATTCAACTCTATTCAGGCTAGCTTGCAAAGGGAAAATGACAAGCTTATATAGATGGTGGAAGAGGAGTTGGGATCCCTACAATGGTGGGATTGGCCCTATCCTCAAGGAAGCTTCCATGATAGGTGGAAAACCACTTCCCCTACATGGAGATCCGGAGCCAAACCTCCCAACTCAATTTAGAGACCAGTTTAGAAGTTGGTTGGAATCAAAATTCCGCCATTTATTTTTAAAAAACACTCCTTATTAAGCCTGTCATGGGTGATGCATTGGGACAGAGCGCCAGTTGGCGCGCCCTCTTTGGTGGATTTCCCCCATTGGCGCGAGGGCTGAACTGGCTAGTCGCGCTAAGGCTAAAAAGGCTATTTTTAGGGCTTTTCACAGAAAATTGTCTTCAGGGGAATGATTGTCCTTGTCAAGGGGGATGCCATGAAAGTGGTTTCAGGTCATGTCACTGCTCACAGGTCACGAAATAATCCCTCCAATGTGCGGGACGAGGGATTTCAGGGACTGTGACAAATTACTGTGTAACAGATGCCCCCTAAAGCATGAAGCCCGAAAGAGAGAGAGGGGTTAAATGCTTTACGAGAACGTGTCCAACTAAAAACACTGCCGTCGGAAAACCTGCGTAAACAAGTACAAATGATATCTCAAATACATGATATATATGTGGTATGGGCGCAGCCATCCGTAACAGAGTATACAATAGTCAAGATCCAAGGCATGGACGCAGCCATCCAGTACGGATCGATAAATAGACTCAGTTATGGTCACAACCATCCAGTGAATGAGTCATGTAACTAATCATAATAATCCACAAAATTGCAGCCTGGATTCTAACAGACAAAATCCAGGGTCTTGCGCTCCATCTGGACCCGAACAAAGTACAAGTTCAAGCATGTGAATAAGTGAGTTGAAGTCGAACATGCAAGAACATCGTCTGATTACCAGCCAATGATGAAAGTTGTTAACAGACGCGAGAGGAACCACCAATAATGAAAATGGCCCTCAAGGTACTATAGGTACAATCCACAGAATGTGAATCAGTGAGCTGGCGTCGAACACCCGTAGAATCATCCGATCGAAGGTCAATGATGAAAACCTTGCGTCGAATGCGAAGAACCTGCCATTGAGGCATGCAGGCTCCAAGGTACTGGAAAGGAGTCTCTAGATCAACTTCCTGGATAATGAGTGAAGTCGACAGGAAGTGACCTTTATTGAAGGTGGGCTATAGTGTTTCCCACATCATCGACGCGAGACAAAGGAATATAATGTTTGTGAATCAGGATCAGATGAGAATCAGAGGAAGGTTGAAACTTGCAGAGGTCAACTTCTCTTGAACATATCGGCGACACGATAGTGGATTTGGCAGTATTTGACATCAAAATATCAGAGGTCACGATGACGAGGCAAAGAGCAGATGAGAGGTCAAAAGGGATTACCCAAACCCACGGAGGCAAGCAGAAAATGAGATGAGATGTCCCCAACCCGACACGAATGCAGACAAGTGCCATGTTCAAGAGCGACATACTGTCGACACGACGATGATACTAGTTCCATTTTTCCCCCACCATTACTGGTGAGTACCTTTTTATTTTTACACAAGCTTGAAGAGGATAGCATATGCTTGTCATATAAGTTCGTCCTTCAGACGAATCCATCCTAGTACATTTAACAAGCCCTAGGAAGGAGGAACTTGAATATCGTCATTACGACTGAATCCAATGTCATCAGGTTTTAACGAGTTTGACAAAGGAAGAACTCAGTGTCTTTTCATGTTTAGAGAGTTTGAAAAGACAGCAGAAAAGTAAACTCCAACGGTCCCTTTTCGTAAATATTTCCTCAGATTCGAAAAGGTAGAAAACTATGTTTGAGAAAACCTCCTAGTGGCGATAGGCTAGGGTATTCCTTTTTCGTAAATAATCTATCCCAACCCGAAAAAGGGGTAAACGTATACTGGGTAGATGTCGTTTCGCAACCACTTTAACGAGATCAAAACGACAAGGAACTCGGCAATCTTTTCATGTTTAGAGAGTTAGAAAAGAGCTGAAAGATGACTCCAAAATGACTTTTTCGTCTTTTTACAGAGTCCGAAAAAGTATAAAATACAACTCGTATCACTGTCCAAGTCGCGTAAAAACCTGTTGCTGCACATAAAAGCGAGTGTAAAATCCATTTTTCGAAAAAATATATTAAAATATTGAGAAAAATGACTTTCAAAACCTAATTTTGACTTCAAAATTTATAAATAAGCCACAAATGGTAAAAACATATTTACTTTTACTTTTTACCTCATTTGGAGAGCAATAGTGAGCTTTTGGTGTGCGAACTTGCGGCGGTGATTGCGATCAATCCAGTACATCATCAGGATTCTCATTTGTTCCAAGTAAGAGGCACTCCCCTTAGCTTTGTTTTGATTCATTTTTTGTAAATTTCCATTGTGTTTTTGACCTTTTGAGGGACCCTTTTGCAAATTTAGGGCTCGCCCAATTAGCGCGGGTATCGGGCATGGAACCGCGCCAATTGGATCCTTTCTGTAAAGGGGTCGCGCCAATGGCGCAACTCAAATTTCCGCATCAATTTACCAAAATGTGAGCCACTCAAATGAATTTTTAAATGTTACAGATATGTAATAAGGTATTTTTTACCATGTTTGTGCAGATATCTAGCCACAATGGTGATTGAGTGGAAGGAAAGGGAACATGGGGAAGATGACGAAATGACCATGGAAAATGAAGCTTGCATGAACGCCCTCCGAGATTGTGGTCTCAAGAAGTTTTTCCTCACACCATGTTTGAGAGCTCAACCTAAGCTATTGCAATATTTGGTTAGCATATGGGACGAGAATGAAGAAGTGTTTAAAATCCGAGACCAAGTACTATCACTCGAAGTATCTGATGTTTATTTCATAACTGGATTGTCGTGCAAAGACCCAGTGCCAATCATGACGAGTAGTAGACCTTCTGGGGAGAAAATGGATATGGTAATGGAAAGAGTGTGCCCAGGGGCACAAACAGGATTGGGTAGTGGGAAAGTAGACATCCACACTGTCCGCGATCTAGCACTCCGAGTAGTGCTTCACACCATTACGCAGGCTGCAGGATCGCAGGGACCACATGAGGCAACCAAGGCACAACTCCTACTAGCCTCCGAATGCATGAATCCTACACTTTTTGATTGGGCCACTGCTGTAACAACAAACATCAAACGGTAGCTAACAAAGTACAAGAAGGCCAAGCTGAAACAGTTTGGGTACGGTTCCATTCTGGTGTCGTTCATTCTGGAACGATTACCAATTTTCCAGGTCCAAGGGGCGATAGTCGCCGAGCCGTCATTGAGGGAGCCGAGGATGGCTCGATGGCAGCACTTATGCCCAGGTGAGGAGGGGGCCAACAGATGTCCTGGAGGCCCGATTTTTTTGTATGGTTATGGCGTCAGCTGATTGTAGTTGAGGATTGGCCCTACGCTAGTACCAACTTCACGGGAGACCCAGATCTCCCACTTCTAGAGGGGGAGGACTGGGACGAGGAGCTGGGTATGAATCTTTTTGATTTTTTATGTATTTATGATTTTTTTGTGATACATGTATATTATAACAATAGTTCTATGTGTATGCAGAATTTGGCCCAGAGAGGCCTGCCGGCATGTCGCCCATTGCACGGAGGACCCCTCTCACACATGACTCTCAAGCTGAGGGTGGCGAAGGGAGCGAGCTGATCCAGAACCTGGAGGGTATCGCCCAGGGAATCCCGGACTATGCACGGCTGGCAGACGTCCCGATGGCTTACCAACGACACACTGTGGGGGTGCCTAGTCGCCTCCATCGATTGCTGAGGCGATTGGTGCGTGCGGTAGCATGCTACCACGAGCACAAAATTGATTAGTCATCTAGGCCTTTTTATATGCATATTTTTTAGAGACGTGTTGTCTCCGGCTATTATTAAAATAGACATGTATATTTTTTGATTTTATGTGATGTACACAAACTGCAACTATTCGTCATATATATATATATATATATATATATATATATATATATATATATATATATATATATATATATATATATATATTTCTGGATGGACCTTTTTACATGTGATGATGTTTTTTATAAGTCATGCAAATTTCTAATACAATGTTATCTAATGTATCAGTTGCATAACAAACGACCCAATGAAAAAGTTCACGAAATTTATCTAATCACACATTTTATTTTTTATGCAAGCTTAAAAGCACATATGAAAACACACATGCAAACTATGCTTGGAAATGAGTTTTATTTTTTGTGCAAGCTTAAAACACAAACTATGCTTGAAATGAGGAAAACGGGCATGCCCCCAGCATGGTGTCTCAATTCGAGGTACATGCCCCCCAAGCTTCAGTCCATAGGAAATGGAGTGAAGGTTGAGAACATAAGAGATTTGATCTAAAGCTAAAAAAACTCAAATTGAACAGGCTTGTGTTTAATTATTTTAACAAGGTTGACACACTTAAAAGAACTATCCTCGTAGTAGCTTGTTTCATTGTTTTAGGAGCTTGACACAAGAAGAGGAACTATGCTCCGACGAGCTCAAAGGAGGAGGCTTAGGAGGGGGATAAACAGATACATCACGCTCTAGACAATCAGACATTGCCCCCAGGCCGGGCATGAACGAGGAACGATGATGTCCATCGCTCCACGACAGATCTTCAAGAGACATTGTTTCAACAATAACTTCATCAAAAGGGAAAACTTCTCTTAAAGGTTTAGGCGAATTTGCATTGCCAAGCCAAGGGGATTGATAATATATATCCAGAGCCATGCTCGAAGGAGCATGTTCAGAAGGAGGATCAGATGCAGCGATGATTTTGCAATAATTAATCTCAACAGGAGTTAACGGCATCGATTCTCCGAAAGAGGTCACTTGTTCAAGCGAAGGGATGATCCAAGGGTTGTCGGACCTAGAGACCATATTAACTTGAACGGTGTGCGGTGGTGGCGTGGGAAAAATACCCATGAGGATAGGGTCTTTGAAGAGACTAGGTCCTACACTGTCAGGGGGATTGGGGATCTGATCCACATAAGGAGCGTTGTTCTCAGAGGATGAGGTGAAGAAATACAACTGATCCACAGTAATAATTTTTCCCTCATGAGGGAACTTAAGAAGCTGGAAGAGGGTGGATGGCACGCATAGCATGGCGTGAGTCCAACTGCGGCCGAGAAGCATATTTTAGTTAAGCCTAGCGTCAACCACTTCTAATTCTATGTTGACTGTCTTCCCTTGTAACGTAATTAGAAAACTCTCGAGAACACCCAGGGGTTTTGATTCCCGACCATCGAATGCTTCTAAGGCATTGGGAGACGATGTAAGAGCCGGAGAGCCTATGGCCTTCCAGCAGGCGGATGACATAACACATGTGGAAGCCTTCATCTATAACGGCCTTATGGATGTTGAGGCCGTTGATCCCGACTTGTATAACAAGAGAGATTTGATGTGGGAGTCGGGGGACAAAATTTTCTAGGTCAAAGGTGAGAAGATTAGAATCGGCGGGATCAATTCCACCGATTGCAGACAGCAGATATTTCCATTGCGATGGGAAACTTTGAAGCACTTCCAATGCAGACATGGTAGAAGGCGCTTGTGCCAAATCCTAAAAAATACTGTAGTGTTGAGTGGCATGGGCATTTGGGTTGTAGGAAGATATTCGCAGAACACCTTTAGAAGGTGGCCTCACAATAGGTTCAACGCTGGGCTTCTCAATTTCCAAAGGACCGGAGAAATGTGGGGGAGGTGGGCCATCCACAACTTCCTTTCCAGCTGCCTTACGCGGTCCAGAATCCTTCGAACGCGTAGCAATTGAGATAGGTGCAACACCATTCATCATAAAGACCTGGGACCCAAATGGTACAAATGGTGAAGGCTGCTCAACCATCTAGGTCTGCTGTGATGGGAACGGTTCTTTGAGAACTGTTGGAGTCCCTTTGGAGCCTTTTAGAAGTTAACTAACTTCAGATCGTCGGGGATAATCTTTGGTATAATGGTCTTCTTCACAGATAAGGCAGGGGTACTTCGGTTTATGTTGGGAATCGTCATCAGTACGAGGTTTAGAAGACTCTGGTTTTGGGGCGTCGGATTTTGATTTTCCTTTGCCCTTCTTCTTTCCTTTGGAGGATTTTTCTGTAGGATTAGCGTGAATGACATTGACCTCCACAGTCTTGCCAGAATATGGAGGGGCGGGAATAGCAAAATTATTGGAAGAATTGGACTTCTGCTTCCCATTTTAGGATTTTTGAGAATTTTGAGACACAACCAATAACACCATCCACCGCTGGGGTAGGTGGTGCTTTAGAGGTTCCCGGCTGCGGAGCATCAGTCAAAATATCATAAAGCGTGCCAGAATGATAGTACACCAGATCAAGGTACTGGGCACGTGCGATGGCTTGTTCTTCAGTCACACATGCCCCCATAGCAATATCTTGAGAGATTTTTCTAACGAAGGAGGTGCTGAACCAATGAGTTAGTAGCTGATCAGGTATATCAAACTTGATCAGTCTACGACGACGTCGCCACTCATGAATATGATCGTATATGTGGGTGGCTTTATCCTGCTTCAAAGAAGTCAGGAGATGCGTCGCGGCTTCGTAACGAACTGGTAACTGGAAGTGAGTCAGAAAAGCCATAGCTAACGTATTGAAGTCTTGAAATATGCCACGAGGTAATTCTATATACCACTTAGCGGCAGCACCGGTAAGAGTGCGCTGGAAGAGACGTAGACGATTTGAATCATCCACCCAAGAGTTGGACGGACACCACAGATGGTAGGTCATTACATGAGCTTGGGGGTCTTCTCCAGCGTTACCCTCAAACTTAGGGTAGTCGCCGGGTACCTTGGTTGGAACTAGTGGCCAATAAGGATTATGAAGAATCAAATCATTGGTTAATTTAGAAACGTCTGGTAACTCCAAGGCATCCAATAACGACAATTGTGGATTGAAAGGCATGCCAGGTCCTCGATAAGGACCCGTACCTGTACTCCACGCTGGTTGAGCATATCCTTTCCCCCACGAGTTCTATCCTGAAGGATTCTGACCATAGGGGTTATAGGTCGTATAACCAGTCTGATACGATTGCTGGTAACCAATGTACGGGGGTTGATAACCAGAGTATGGACCCTGATTATATGTCAGCCTCGTTTGAGAAATATGCGGATTCGGCTGCTGAGTATAGGTATAGCCGGGTTGTTGAGGTTAATAATTAGAACCTTGTGGCAACTTATAATTCGGTCGAGATTGACCTTGAGGATAGTAACCGCCTTGGGTTTGAGCGGGCTGCTGATAGGTGGGGCCCTGCTGAGCCTGATAAGTAGGGCACACCGGTTGATTTGGTTGCGGCATTGAGTAAATTGGCTATTGGGCAGGGTTGATAGGATGTGCAGGCTGGCCTGGTTGGACAGGTTGACCTAGTTGAACTGGCTGCCCTAGTTGAACAGGTTGACCCGGGTGAACAGGTTGCACAGGTTGTATAGGTTGACTTGGCTGATGTGGGACACTAGGCTGTGCCAGATGGGCTGGTTGGCCTGGTGGTGGAATGGAGCCAGGTTGTGCCTGATAACCGGTTTGACCTGCAACAGGACCATAAGATGATCCTGGCTGTGCAAAATTCGGACCAATAGGATACTGAGGTTGCATAGGTTGAGAAGGTTGGACTTGCCCCCGAGGACCGTACAACGGCCCCGGTTGGTACCCCGGTTGACCTATGGGCCCTTGAGGTTGCCCTGGTTGGACCATAGGGTGGGGCTGCATAGGTTGACCTGAAGGGTTGTAGGACTATCCTTGCGGACAATATAACAACCCCTGCTGGCCCGAAGGGTGGCCTTGTAAGGGCTGTCCTTGCGGGTCATAAGGATAACCAAGCTGGCCCGAAGGTTGGCCCTGAAAGGGTTCTCCTTGTGGGTTGTAAGGTTGCCCAACTTGGTTAGACGAAAAACCTTGACCATATAGATAAGCCTCTGGAGCGGGTAAATGTAAAGGGTTCCCCTACTCATCGTATTGATATGGAAAAACGTAAATAGGTGTACCATCCCGTGCATAATGCGAAAAATACAGGTGGTTGGGATATTGGGAGGATTTTCTGACCTCGGGGTTCGATTGTTGTAGGGACAATCAATACTCCTCAGGAGAGATGCTCTACGGAATAGAAGATGCTATATAGACGTCTTTGGGAAGTGACGCAGCCCTTACGGACTGAGTGGTAACAGTGGGTGTAGATGCGGCCACACAGACAGTGGGCCTGACAGGTACTGAAGTGACCTGAGGGGATGACGTGATGGGTGTCCTAGGAGACATCCCCAATGAATGAATAACCAGCCTCATAGAAGGAGTTGATATCCCCATAGAGGCGACAACGGTCATAATCTGACTTAAAGATCTATACCCTGCTGGAAGTGAAGGACTGGGCGAAGACATGACAGATAACTCGGGGTTGTCTTCTGGGAACAATTGGTAATATTTACCAAACGTGGGGATTTCCTCACTAGGAGAATGGCTGGATGAGCCCATATCTGAACCTACCGCTAGATCTTGTAGCAGACGGCGAGGACTAGGAGGAATAACCGCAGCTAGAAAAGGCGAACTTGATGTAAGAGGAGGGAAATGTTCCCCTACTTCAAATCTAGACCAAGCGTCAGATAAGGGCCAATTGAAATCAAGTGGTCCTCCAAAGGGAAGCTCAGATAGAATCAGTCCCCCGTTAGGAAACTCGAAAACGATGGGTTGTTGAGGTTCAACAGAGGATTGAGAGACCTATGATGAATTTTCTATATACGGACTACCAAACTGAGGGTTCCGCCACTGTGATAGTAACGACCAAAGGAAAATATAAAACACAACACACGGGCTAAAAAAAATCAAGGCACACAATCAAACGGCCAATAAGAAAATTCTAACAGGGCGTGTGATCGCAGATGATTTATTTTACCACATTGAAACTTAGAAACTTCACCGTTTCATGTTTTAAGAGTCGAGAAACGGATGAAAGGTGACTCTATCTCTTTCAGTTTTGAAACAAGCATGAAAGGACAAACGCTTGATGATCCTTTCAAATTTAAAGAGTCAGAAAAGATCAAAATGACTACTCTGGTAATATACGCAAAGGGTGTACCAGATATTCGTGAACTGCAATATACACCTTGGTTTCAAAATGAAAGAGAAATCAACCAAGGACTTGACGTACGTGCAGGCAATCTCCTCGAATGCTGTGTCCTGTGTATCACAGGTATAAGGCGACAGACTCGGCTTCCTACGGATGAAGGATAGCAACCTAGTGGGGTCTCCCTTTATATATGCGATGGTACGGGGAGCACAAGTCCATACTAGTGCTGTCTAAAGCCAAGAAGCGAATGACAGCTACTAGGTTTAACGATGCTGGAACACGTCTCTAGCCTAGACCTCTAAATATTTCGTTAATGTTTCAATGCTGCCTTAAGGTAAATTGAATAAATTTTAATGTTGTTCTTCAATTATGTTTCAATTTCCAGGCCCTATCGAATGTTATGTCTCAAAATCTCCTAAATGCACACTAAATGCCACAATGTATCACTTTGTTCGATGAATAACTAACTACGGGAAGGTTGAGAGCTTTCACACAATAACAAAATGATCACAAAACAACCACTAGTGTCTCTAATGCACGCTAATGAAAACTAAAAGCTTTTCTTTCAAAGTTACAAATCACTAATAACACATAAAAGATTCAATTTACATTAACTAATCAAGAGCAAAAGAGATTTTGTATTTTCAATGTTTAAGAGCAAAGTGCACTAAACAAAATGAAAAATAATGAAAAGAACAATTTGAGAAGTGATAGAAAAAGAGAAAAGACAAGAAAGTTCACTCAACGCCAAACACACAATCAGACCTCAAATTGACAAAAAAGTCCCTCAAAACAAGAAGAAATCCCAAAGACTCAAATGAACCATGTAATCTAGGCTCAAAGTGAGACAAAGCGGAATTCAAATGAAGAAGAAGCCAATCACTCAAATAACGCAATAAAACAGTGGAAAACCACCAACAGAATGCAAAGAAGCAATTATAAAATTGACTGATCAAACAAGGACCAAAAACTCCCACGGGAGGCTCGACACACTATGGCACCTAGATGCCCTAGGGCTAGAATGTAAAATCGATAGAAGAGGGAAAAAAACCAAAGGATGAAGGTCACAATCAGTCAAACAAGGCTTCAAAACATTCAGGCAGTCGAAAAAGTGACACCAAAACCACAGACCAAGCTCAAAATGCCCAAAAAGAAGCAAACCCTAACACCTTACAGAATTGGCGCGACTGTCAGGCTGCAACTAGCACCAGAACAGGATTGGTGCAGGTGATAAACTGGCAACATGTGCTAGCTGGCGCGACTGTCAGAGAAAAAACCACGCCAGTCGAGTTTACTAATGGAAAATATGAAAAAGAGCAGTCAAGAAGCAGATCAGGGATGGTGAGGCTAAACGACAGTTTAACACTGAAAAAGAGCAAACCACAAGAGCTGATCAAGCAGGCAAAGACCAAAATCAATCAAAAAGACAAGAAAAACTCCAATCAATGTCTCCCCAATGGAGTCGCCAGTTTTTTGGAGAGGTAAATCCCCTCTGCGGATAGAGGCGATCCCTACTAGCCCAGATCAGGTCTAGCAACAACCGAGTCACGCTAAGATGCAAGTTCCTAATTGCAAAAGACCAAGATGCGACAAGAGGCCTACCTTAAGTCCTACGTTGCTGTCGTTTTTGGAGAAGATGGCGTTTCCGTCCCTTGCTTTGGAAGATCACAATTCTCGTGCTTAATGCGATCGAACACCTGCACGTACAAGAAGAAACAACAAACAAACAAGCGTAAAACCTAATACATGCAATTATGTATCAGTCAGAGAAGATACAACTCATGACATAAAACATGAACATCTGAGTGGAACCATAATCGAAGTCGTTTATTATTAATAAGAATAAAGAAAGATACAACCTGAGCTCTAATGCTGGATCTTCCTTCAGTGGGTCGACAGAGGAGTATGTCTCAGTAAAGCTTGTCGGGAATGGGACAAGTCTCTCTCTCTTCGGCTGTCTGACGATAATATCCTTACCATTGATTCAACTCTATTCAGGCTAGCTTGCAAAGGGAAAATGAAAAGCTTATATAGATGGTGGAAGAGGAGTTGGGATCCCTACAATGGTGGGATTGGCCCTATCCTCAAGGAAGCTTCCATGATAGGTGGAAAACCACTTCCCCTACATGGAGATCCGGAGCCAAACCTCCCAATTCAATTTAGAGACCAGTTTAGAAGTTGGTTGGAATCAAACTTCCACCATTTATTTTTAAAAAACACTCCTTATTAAGCCTAGTGTGGGTGATGCATTGGGACAGAGCGCCAATTGGCGCGCCCTCTTTGGTGGATTTCCCCCATTGGTGCGAGGGTTGAACTGGCTAGTCGCGCTAAGGCTAAAAAGGCTATTTTTAGAGCTTTTCACAGGAAATTGTCTTCAAGGGAATGATTGTCCTTATCAAGGGGGATTCCATGAAAGTGGTTTCAGATCATGTCACTTCTCACAGGTCATCGAATAAGCCCTCCAATGTGCGAGATGGGGGATTGCAGGGATGGTGACAAATTACTGTGTAACACTTCATATTCTTGTCGACGACGAAACACTGCCATCGCTTCCTTTCTAGTTTCTGATTTTTAAACCACTTCTCACCAGTATTTTCCAAGCCTGTTGCTGCTACTATAAACTCCTCCGTAACCTCAAATTTTAGAGGTCCAATTTTTACTTGGCCATTTTTGAAACTTCTGGCAAGTTGTAGGGCCACTTCACTGTTGTGCCCGTCAAAATTTTGCAAGAATTGAAGAAAGCATGAGTCTCACAATAGTGCAAGACTATTGCGATACTTAGCAGTCTGTTCTACCCTACTAAGAGACGAAGGTTCGCTTTGAACAGGCGGCATCGCTGCTTAACGGTTATGAACAGTCAAGAATTTACATGCAACACCCGGAAAATTGGTTCTTATAGATAGGGATCCAACCGTCCACCATCCCTTCCATATTATCACCCATTCATTCCACTGAAATAGCCATGGATGCGTGGCATCTTTGAGATCATTCCAGATTGGTGCTTGCAGCGGTGTTTTAACTACTAGGTGAGGTAATCATTACGGGTGAAGGACATGGCGGAAATGGGCAATAATATCCAAGCAACGGTTAAACAGTTCTGCACTCCTTCATAATTCAAAAAATAAATTTAGCATTCATTAAAAAATGATCATGATTCTCAACTTAAAAACACCTTGTACTTTAAATAATTTTCTCCTAGTTAATATGATAGCACAAGTACTCATCGACTAAGTGAAATAACTTCTTATAAACTTTCATGATGACCACTTTCCTATGATGTATGCTATGAAAAAAAAAATTGTACAATGTTTTTGATAGGGTGCATGCTTGCACCGGTCTGCTTGCACCGCTTAAGCTATGCTATTCTGCTGGCACCATTCTGCTTGCATTATTATATAGGATGACATGCTTGCACTAGTGCAAGCATAATATCTGAAAAAAAAGAACAGGGAATTTAAGTAAAATATAGGTTGGACTTCCAACATGGCTTCCTCAACTTATACTGGAAATTTGCTTCGCCTTTTCTTGATGCTTCAGAGCATATCCTTTTGCTCTTTGTGCGCGAGATCCTACAATGAATTTATGAGGGAAAAAAGAAGTGGGAAAAGGGAAATTTCAGAATGGGAAGGAATACTGTTACAGGGATTCCAGGAATAGTACCACAAGAGGGGATAAACAGAAGTGGGATAGGGAAAAAAAATTCAAGGGTAAAGTGGGGTTTTTACGAAACGGACAAGGTAAATTCAGAAGAGTATGGGAAGGTTAATCATTCTGGGATTGAAGAAGAAAACTGAGGGAATATTACGAAAGTGGAATATGAAGAAAGGCAGAAAATGTTCTGGAAGGTCTTCCTGCACTGGTGCAAGAAAAATAACTGCAGTGAGAATTAAGCGTTACTTGAATAAAAATATCCATGCTAATTACCCCAATTGTATAAAGGTTGGTTCTGCTAAACCTGCTTTTACTTGGTGGCCACTAGCATATCTAAAGATCAAGCAACATTCTCTTTTTATTAGAAATTTTTGATCTTCCTGCCAGCAAGCTGGTTTTCAGGTTGATCCTTCTGCAATCATGTCAGCGAACTGATTTTCATAATTACAGGAAAATATTTTTTCTTTACTTTTTATTTATTTATTTTTTATTTTTTTTAAGAAGAATAAGAATTCATGTTTTAAAAAGGTTGGTATTACCATTCACCACTATTGTCCCGAATTGTTGTTGGACTTGCTGTGTAAAATTTTTCCTAGCAAGTGGCTGAAAATACTTCTTTAATCTGTGTCCATTTACCAAGAATACTGAATTTTGTCCATCAATATTTTTAACTTCTACTGCTCCATTCTCGAATACTCATAACACTTCCTAAGGTCCCATCCAACGTGTATGGAACTTTCCTTTAAAAATTTTAAATCTAGAATCATAAAGGAGCACCCAATCACCTGGTTGGAATTGTTTTTTTTTAATAGACTTGTTATGCCACCCTTTGCATTGCTGCTGAATTAGTATGTTCTGCTGAACAAAATCCCTACGAAATTCATCTAACTCATTTAATTGGAGAAGACGTTGTTGTTGTGCCTCAGAGAGATCTAGTCCTAACTGAACTGTAGTTCTGAAAGTTTTGATCTGGAATTCAATTGGTAACAGAACCTGTTTGCCATATACCAGCTCATATGGTGTATGTCCCGTGTTATTTCTCCAAGTGGTTCTGTATGCCCACAAAGCTTCTGGTAATATTTCAGCCCAGTCTTTCCGATGCATATTTACTTTCTTTGTAAGAATGGACTCGATCACTTTGT
The DNA here is from genome assembly GCA_034641835.2 of Pinus albicaulis. Classification (NCBI taxonomy): domain Eukaryota; kingdom Viridiplantae; phylum Streptophyta; class Pinopsida; order Pinales; family Pinaceae; genus Pinus; species Pinus albicaulis. The sequence goes on from CM076570.1 coordinate 89,549,712, forward strand.
TTGTAGATTCCACCTGGCCATTTGCTTGCGGGTGATACGGCGTGGACTTCCTATGCCAGATCTTGTATTGCTCCATCACACCCTGTACCAAATTAGAAATAAACTGCGGACCATTGTCAGAAATGATTTCTCTAGGCACACCAAATCTAGTAAATATTTCAGTAAAAAGAAAATCAACAACAACTTTTTCTGTAGCAAAGGAAACAACTTTAGCTTTAGATTACTTAATGACGTTGGATTTATTGGCCCTATAAAATCAATAGCCCATTTTTCAAATGGCTCAATCATAACTTGGGGGCATAAAGGAATTTCATTGGTTTGATTAGTCTGGCCCACTCGTTGACAGCTATCACATCGCCTAACATACTGTTTGGCATCCTTAAACAAGGAAGGCCAAAAGTAACCAACACGAAATACTTTATATGCAGTTCGCTTATCAGTGAAGTGGCCTCCACAAGGTTCATCATGAGCAGATTTCAATATGTCAAACACTTCCTCCTCTCTTACACATCTACGGATAATAAGATATGGACCAGTGTAAAAGAGATCTCCTTGAATCCAGGAGTATGCAACCCTTTCCGGAATAATATTCCGCTTTTCACGAGCAGACAAGTGGGGTGGTGTTTTCCTAGTAACCAAGTAATTAGCAATGTCAGCAAACCATGTAGAATATGTTGACATAGCAAAAATATGTTCATCCGGAAAATCATCATTAATAGGAGTTGCTTCACCAGGATTATCTAATCTAGAAAGAAAATCTGCTACAACATTAGATTTTCCTAGTCTATCAACAATAGTAACATTAAATTCCTGCAAAAATAGCAACCACCTAGTCACTCTACCGCTAGTCAATGGTTTGTTCATCAAATATTTAATTGTGGAATGATCAGTATGTACAAATACTTCATATCCTGTAACATAGTGCCTGAACTTATTAATTGAAAAATTACAACTAAAAAATCTTTCTCTGTAACTGTATAATTTAATTTAGCGGAAGACAAATTCGTACTAATATAATAAATAGCATAGGATTGCTTATTTTCCACTTGTCCTAAAGCTACGTTAATAGCCAAATCTGAAGCATGAGGGGAAATGTGAAAAGGCAGGGAATAGTTAGGACCTCTCAAAACTGGTGCCTGTACTAAATTTTCCTTCAATGTTTCAAAAGACTGTTGGCAAGCTGTGGACTAAGAAAATTCACTATCCTTAGCTAGAAGTCAGAAAAGAGGGGCAGATACCTTAGAAAAATGTTCAATGAATCTTCTATAGTAACCGTCATGTCCTAAAAAACCTCTTACTTCCCTTTGAGTTTTGGGTGCAGGAAGGTGCAGAATGATTTCAATCTTTGCTGGATCAACCTAGATACCTTTACCAGAAATCAAATGGCCAAGTACCACTCCTACATTGCACATTAATCTACATTTCTTGTCACTCAAGGCGAGATGGGCTTCCTGAAAATGGAGAAGTACTTTCTCCATATTTTTGAGAGCTTCCTAAAAAGAATCACCAAACAAAGAAAAGTCATCCATATAAATTTCTACAAATTCTAGATCAGTAAAAATGGCTAGGACTACCCTTTGAAAGGTAGTCAGGGCATTACATAAACCAAAGGGGAGAACCTTATAAGCAAATGTACCCCATGGACATGTAAAATTAGTTTTATCCTGATCTTTGGGTGCAATCTGTATTTGGTTATATCCACTGAAGCCATCCAAAAAGGAAAAATATTTCTTTCTTGCAAGGGTATCAAGAACCTGGTCAATGAAAGGGAGAGGGAAGTAATCTTTAAGAGTGGATTTGTTTAATTCTCGATAATCAATACAAATACGCCATCTTCCATCTTTCTTAGGTACTAGCACTAATGGAGAGACCCACTGACTGTCGGAAATAGGATAAATAAAACCGACATCCAAGAGTTTCTGTACTTCTTCCTTCACAATGTCTCTTAGAGATGGATTCATTCACCTTTGGGGTTGTCGAACTGGTCGGGTTCCCTCCTGAATATAGATATGATGTGTACAAGTTTCAAGAGGAATACCCTTCATATCTTCATAGCCCCAAGCAAAAGCACTAAGATGGTTTCACAACAAATTCACAAGCTGCTCCTGCTGAAATGAGTCCAAATTTGAACTAATATGCAAGGATTTACTAGGGCTAATATCAACAAGAGTAGTGTCAGGCTCAGGAGTACTCAAGGGAGTGGTAAAATGCAGCGGTACAGAAGAATGAGACTCATGATTATCTTGAAAATATAGGCTAAAAATCTGGATCAATGGCTCAAAATTAGGCATAGTGTCTAGATTATTCAGGAAATCTTGAATCTCATCTTCTTATGAAGACCCAATATAATGATGGATAAGGGAAATGGGCTGAGTCTCCTCATCACTGCTTTGATCCAACCATAAAGTATCTCGAAGGTCCTGAATGGATCTGGCAGGGGGGTATAAGGTAACTTTCTTCCTAGAATCTCCATGCGAAATATACATATCACTAGAATGACATCCAATATATGCATCGATCGTAGCAAGCCATGGTCATCCCAAGATCAAGGGATGTCCTCCTACTGGGTTCTTTGGCTGAAGCACAATGAAATCAGAAGGATATTCCCAAGAATCTAATGAGATGATCACATCATCCAATACTCCTTCTGGCTTAATTTTAGATCTATCTGCTAATTCAAGCACAGTGGGAGTAGGACGAAGATGAGATAACTGAAGTTGATCCATGGTTTGCTTAGTCATGACATTAATGTATTCCCCCAGGTCTATAAGAACATTAGATACAAGGAAATTACCAATCTGAACTGAGACAACTGGGTTGCTGGGATCAGTATATTTTTCCATAGACACACATCTCATCATCAACTTTGTTGCCCTACCAACAAATTGAATGGTTTGGGGTTCCACTCTCTTCCTCCCGGGTTTCTTGAGATAGAGTTCCTTAATAATCTTGGTACAAATGGGGATCTATTTAAAGGCTTGAAGCAAAGGTATCTTAATGAAAATATTCTGAAGCTCAAATGCCAAACTAGTCTCAGAAATAGGCTCACTTCTTTCCATTACTAGCCTCTCTGGGAAGGGAGGCTGGTTGGAAGAATATGGCAAGGATTCAGAGGGTAAGGGCTGTTTAGTGACAGCTTTCGGAGAATGGTTAAGAGTTTCCTCTTCTCCTTTCTCTTCAACAATCACTATAGGTTTCTTCTGATTTTATGATGTTACAGTCCTTCCCGATCTTAATTGAATATCATGAACCCCAACTGGAATAGACTGGTACTCGAATGGTAAATGTGGGTTTGTTACATAGATCATTTGCACTGCTTTATTATTGTTAGGATTGGGCATAGGTTGAGCAGGAAACTGAGGAGGTCGAAAAGGTGGAGGTAAAGGAAACTGTGGAGTAGACTAACTCGGAAGTTGAGGCATTGAATAAGGTGTATGCGTAGATGGATATGACTGCATAGGTGGCTAGTAGGAACACAGAGAATGAGTTAGCCCTCTCCAACCTTGTTGCCATGGTTGAGAAGGTTTCCCATGCTGATATTGATTCCCATACCGCCACTGCTAATTAGTGTTAGGATAAGAATATGCATGTGAATTATAACCAAAATAGTGTGGAGAAAATTCAGGAGCCATACCTGTACCTACCTGAGGCCAATTCCTTCTTGCTCCCATAGCATACAAGTATTCAACTTCAGGCTGTCCCCTTGTAAATACAACTTTAAGTCCTGGCATAGAGGGACATTTTTCTGTGACATGGTCTTTTGCACAAATAGAACACTTATTAGTTTCTTTCAAATTAAGAGGAAACTCTTTAGGAGGATGCTTGTCTCTACATTTAGGACAGAAAATACATAGTGACTCTTGTTCCTTCATGAGTTTTTGCTGAAATTTTAAAGAGTATAACTGTTTGGTAACAGTATTCATTATATCAATTTTCATGTTTTCCATTTTATTTTCTAGTCCAATAATCATAGCATCAGTAGATTCAGTTTTTCTATTTCTATTTCGAGTTCCTATACCAGATCTATACTGATTTCTTGAAAATTTCCTGCATAATTCACAAATTTGTTCAAAAGTTTGCTAAAAAATATCACCTTGTCCTAACAGATTCAAATTATTTCTAGCATTATCAGTAAGTCCTCTTAAGAACAAGGTTCTAATAGTACTGGGATCAAACTTAAGTTTCAACCTTTGTAAAATATATAGAAAACTTTCTAGGTAATCTTCAAGAGTTTCATCATCATCCTGTATGATTGTAAAAATCTCATCCTGCATGTCTCGAGTTTTGAAATATTCTTGATATTTAGACAAAAATACTCTCTTCATCTGATCCCAAGAGGTTATAGTGTTTCCTCCTAACCCCATAAACCAGCATAGAACTGAGTCCTTGAGAGTAACAAGAAATAATCTCAACTTCTGAGCATTAGTTGAATAATCATAACTTCTACACAGAATATCAAACTCAAATAGAAAAGAGTCAGGATCTTCATGAACTTTACCATGGAAATGAGGGAGAGATGATGGTGGAATATTCTTCATTTGCACCACAGTATCAGGATCCACAATTGGAAACACAAAAGTGGATTTTTCTCCACTTACCTGGTTTTCACCAGTCCCTTCCAAATGATCTTCATGGTCCACCATTGTTTCCCTTTTACTTATACCGCTCCCAACAGGCTGATCCACACCTGAGCTGTTGTCACCAGAATCCAGGTGGATTGTTCCTGCTTGATGGGTTTGAATTGGATTGGGCTTCCTACTTACAGAAGGAGACCCAATATGAGAATTGTTTTCAGAATTCTTTTGGCCCTTAGTGGGCTTCAAACCCTTACCTTTTCTAGGCATTCATTTGAAAAAAGAGAAAGAAAAATAACAAACAACTTCTAGTAACAAAATGCTGTCAGAAATCGATTAACACCAGTAAAATTCCTTCAAAGAATATTTTCCAAACAATACTGCAAAAACAAAGGAAAAATTACCTCTATTGTATAATCAGAAAATTCTTACCAAATCAAATCGCATCCCTGGCAATGGCGCCAAAATGCTGGGTGCAGGAATTACACTTAAGCAACTCCTCAACAATTAATTTGTCAACCCGGGAGATCCGTAAACTTAGAGACGAAGCATAGGCAATGCCAAAGATGGTATGAATCTTCCTAATATAAGTCCCTACTTTCTTTAAAGGAATGATTGTAGAATCAAATTAAAAAGAGAAAAAGGCAACTTGAACCATCAAAATAATCTAAGACTAGAACAAGGAAGAATGCATTTGCAAGAGGGAATTAAAGATAAAAGGAAATCACTCTAGCTAATTATTGTTTAACTACTGAGTGTGTGTTTTTCTTTAGTAGAGACACTTATCAGTCTCATCAGATGGGCCCTTAAACCTGCTCCTTTAGAGATTTCCTTCTTGCACTAATCTATCATGCACTATCGCAGTTTGCTTACACTAGTGCAGGAACAAAGATTAATGCAGAAGGTATAAATGGTGTCTTTACTAAAGGATTTTTTACTTCATGCAAGGGCTTGAACTTTTCCAGGTTCAAAGCACTCAAATCCCATGGCAAGAAACTAGTTCTTGCACTGGATCAGAGCTTCCTGCACTTAGCATTTAATTCTTAAAATGAGTGCTTAATTATTGCAAGTGCTACTATACTGTTAAATCAAATTGCGCACATAAAAACTAAATGTTTCTGATCTTAACAGAGTGTAGGAATAAAGAAACAATAAATATCCATTTATCATGTCATAAGAATTTAATGAAAGAAAGAAGATTGCGGGAAGTAGACTTAGAAGATTTGCTACATCACACCAACGTGCACTTGTGCAGGTTCATTTCTCCTGCTTGGACCAGGCGAGAAAAACCAATTAAACGGAATTGCAGAAAAGGATATATCACACCAACATGCACTGGTGCAGGGTTATTTCTCCTGCTTAGAATAGGCGGAGGAAAACCAATCTGAAATCAAGTGCAGGAAAAGGAAATTTATCTACTTCACACAACGGATCCGTTTTCACTCAGACAGGAATGCATGTGCTTAAAATTAAATCACACTTGACAATGTAAACACAAATTACAGGAAAAAGGGAAATGGGGTAAACGTGTTGGGTTGGCTGGGCCCTAGCCAACCAGTGTGTTTCCCTTTTAAATAAGAACGCTGCTCAGTACCTTAATCAATTCATCAGCTCAAATACAGAAACACAATTTGTGAAACATGAGGCGGAGCTCCCTTTTATTAATTCATTAAGGCAAGTACATACATTAATACATCGTCTAGCCCAAATTCGGGCGATAACAAAATACAACAACCTGTTACCACCTCTCTAGCTGTGTCTCTATTCTATTCTCCTATAAAAACTCCCCCCCTAGTCCTATTTACATTCTACATTATATAGATATTTGGCCAAAGGCCAAAATATATCATTCAATTGATTACATAACCAAACGCAGAATTTAGCTTTTCGGCCTTAAAAATTAGACAGTTAGCAAAACTGGCCATAGCCAATCTCCAGCTTTCATCCTTCACAGATTCGGTCTCGGCTGCCTTTGGATAGATCTTGCTGTCGTGGCTGAAGCTGCTCAAAACGAGGCGGTGATTAAGGAGGTTCGGATCTGCTGCAAGGATTTGATGTGCTGGCAACAGTGCAAGATCTGATCCTGCACTAGGATCAACAGTCACGGTAAGTACTCTAACTACCAAATAAACATTGGAGATATAGATAAGTTACAAAAGTGATTAAAAGTAAGAAATCATGTAATAAATGCTTAATTAATGCTAAGTTGAATTAAAAGTATGAAAAATAAAGTTTATACAAAATATGTCACCGTGCTTGGACTAATGCAAGATGAGGGTGCATAAAAGAGGTAAAACTGAGGTAAATAGTTATGATTTAGGAAGCGGAAAATGGCAAAGAGAGAGAAAATTAGGGGGCTAACAATACTCTCCCCGCACTTTTCATCCAATGTCCAATACTTTTTTTCGGCCCCCTGCTCTCCATCCGAACTTTACCATTGGATGGGGGGAGGGGGGGAGGGGAGGGTCCGAAATGGGCGGTTTCAACTTTTGGGCCCACGATAATGTGTCACTTCCAAATGATTTTGCACCCCCCCCCCCCCTCCCCATGGCCGAAACTGCTTACCACTTCACTACCCCTCTAAAAAGCAATTTCCCTGATTTATCAAAACCATTAATATGTTTGTTGTATGCCAGTCTCGTCATGTCACCTGGACTCATCCATTTCAAAATCAAACGACTTCTCATGGTAATAACTGTTTCTAATTAAATTCTTCCCCAACCGTTAAACTAATGGACCTGCACCACCATCAACGAGAAAAAGACCCATTCTTGTATAAATTCATGGTTAAACGCTCTTTGATCCTTTACAATGCTTATTTTCAGATATCTGTAGAGGTTTTGCTGCAGTTTAATATAATGCAAGACAATAAAATTCAACCGATGTCGAGCTACTCTCTGTAATCATTCCCAACCTTTTCCTCATTACATAGTTTTTCTTGGCCATAACCTCCATTTGTTTTAAACAGAAAACCCTCATTCATTACCAAACCAGAGTTTACCAAGGCCCCCAAGAAGCAAACCCAAATGGAAACTATAAACCCACTTCTCTATCCTTCAATTGACCTTGATCACATTCCTTTTGCCGATAGGGATTACAAGATTCATGAAACCCTATGCAAGCTAGAATTATTCGAGATGTACTGCTGGCTTGAAGACAAATTCATTGATAAAACTGATGACATTGGACTGTGGGATTCCAATTTTCCCCATTATATCTTTCCCCACAATCATAGTTCCCTGGAATTCATCAGGAAATGTCAAGCCTTTTATGAACCCAATCAGAGAGCCATTATTGCACCTACTGGAGATATTATAGTCACCATAAATGCCCAAACTATAGATTAAATTATGCAGTCCCCTATTATAGAGAATGCCACTCCTTTTTATCAAGAAGCACTCATTGAACTATATCAGAAGCTAGACTTTTCAAAAAGGGCTAAAATCCTTGAGCTTTTTCTGGCTGAAGATGCCCAACTGCCTAAGAAAAACCCTCCCTATCCATCTTCCATGTTCTCTGAGAGAACTAAGCAGATCAATACTGACATATCCTACCTCCTTGGTTATTACTTTGAACAGTGGGTAGATGAGGGTATTATAGGTTGTCTATCCATTTTTTCTACAGATTCCAAGCCTTCTGTCCTATTCAACTTCAGCCAATTCCTTGCAGATTCCATTCATGAACAATTTATTAAATTCCACATTGAGGAGGTGTTTAAATATAACTTTGTTTTAGTATATTTGTTTCTATATTTTCAGGGAGATAGGTTCAAGTTTTCATTACTGAATATGGATGAAGAAGGACACCAACAATATGTCATCTTCTGGACTTCACTAGTAATGAATCAACAGAAATAATATTCATACAAATAGTTCATAGAACTGTTTGTATATCCAACACTCAGTCTTCTTAGCAGCAGTTCAGAGCGGTCAAGGATCAATGAAGAAATCAAGAAAGTTTTGCAATTTTTAGATCAAAATAAGACAGGAGATTGGTACCTTTACCAAAATTACATAGAGCTAAGGATTTATGGATGCGAGCTTGCTCCATATAAGCTCCCAAAATTCCTCCCAGTGTGGATTTTTTCCCTTAAAATACATCAGGTAAATGCTCAATGCCGATGAGGTACACTTTGTGTTTGCCAAGAAAAAGTCTCAGCTTAGAATTAAGACACAAATAGGACCTTTTATTTGTAACAACAGAGAAGTAGGGTAGGAAGCAGACAAATTATTGAAACAAATGAAATTCAGCCTCAGTTTCACATGGTCATAAGATCCATTGGGTGCCATCTCCAAACTAAGGGTAGAGAATAAATATACACCTTATATTCACACCCATAGACCAAAAATTGAGAGGTACATGAATCAAATAGAATGGATTAAGAATACTCTAAAAGAGGTTGAGGAGAAAGTGGTGTCAACTTCAATATCACAAACTCCTGTCCCACAGGAGAAAGCAGGGAAAAGGATTAGAGAACAAGATTCCTCTTTAATGACAGACACTTCCAGTAAAGAATTCACAATCATGTACAGGAAAAGGACTAAACTTAACCCTAAGGTTAATCCAAATAAAGACTCAGAGCAGGAAGTCATCATCATAAACAAAGAGACACCTACTTCCTCACAAGTAAGGGGTCAAACCACACTTTCTCCTACCACTTCTACTATTTCTCAAGATCAGCAGAAGGCCATGCAATCTAGCACAGTTGTTGCAGGGGAGAAAGAGAAGATTATTTTTTATACTTCCAAGGAGATTAAATTAAAAAATGAAGCTTTGAAGACCAGTACATATAATCAGTTCTGGAAGAAGACTTCCAGCTCCCAAAGTAGGCTGCTATCAGCTTTTGATTCAGAGAAAGGAAAAATGTAGATGGCCTTTCTCCAAGCACAAATTCCTTAGCCCAAGACCTCAGCTGATTATAAAAAGACTACATTTGAGTTTGATGTTAAAGACATACATCCCATTAATCAAATGGAGATGCATAAGCAGACAGGTGAAATGATTCATCTACACTTACTAACACTACTATGAGTTTGTCCAAATTGTAGGTTTCTTTGGCTAATATCCAATCACAGCTTAAAATGGAGGTGGTCTTTTCTATGGCTAAGGATTTGAGGATTAATTCTTTGGAAGACTTAGTAATCAGGATTGGATATGATCCCTCCAATATCGGAGTTGCATAAGAGGTGATTAAAAAGAAAAATGCTGACATTGCAACATTAAGAAAGCAGCTAAAGTAACCAGCTACATAGGAGCCTTTGGCTAAATACATTGAAGAGATAGAATCATGGAAAGAAGATATGATAAAACTCATCATGGAGAAAAATGCTCAGCTAGGGCAGATGGAAGCTGAGATGGAAAAGATGATAAAAGAGAAAGAGTAGGCTGCCATGTTATCAGTAGTTCCTTTAGAAGTTGTACCTCTTATAGCTCTTCCTACAGGAACTCCTTCTACAGCAAGTATAGCGGATGGAGCTGAGCAGCTCACTAAAGAAATGCAAAAATTATCAATACAGACAGAGGAAATAAAGAAGCTTGAAGAACAAGTAAAATTGTTACATGGTCAACATTCAAGAAGTGATAATTCACATGCAGCTGAAGCCCAAAGATCACAGAGGCTAACTGAAATATTACAGAAGTTTGAGAGGGAGTCTAACATTGGAAATACCTTGGGCCAAGTTAAAGAAATAATTTGGGCTAATATTATGGAGTCTATCAATGAAATTTGGCCTTCCATACAAATAATATTTGAGCAGAAGGATCTGATAGAGAAGGAAAACTATGCCATTACAGAAATAAAAGAAGAACTTGGATTTAATCCAACCACTGCTAACAATATTATTAAGTTCTTAAATTCTAAGAACAAATATGAGCTTGAGGATTTAGGAGTGGGTGACAAAACTGAAACAATATTGGAAGTAAAAAAGGTTCTCACAAAAAGAAACCTTATTGTACAATTGGAGGAAAAATGTCACAACTTGAAGAGAGTTGTAAACATGTTTTTCAGCAGGCTTGAACCTTTAACTCATAAAGGTCTTCCTTCTCATTTTGTAATCAATGAAAAACTAATGCATAAACCAGATAATGAAAATAAGTTGCAGGAGATTTCCAGAGATACAACCAAGTTTTCAAACATAAAAGGAAAAATGGCATGAAAAGCGTTCTTGGAGGCATTAACTCATGACATTTTCATCCATTATGAGATAAACCACTTTTTTGTGGTAAAGCAAACTTTTGCTAAATATACAGAGGTGGGTGAGATATACAGGAAAGTCATTAAATTAACTATGCCATATGAAGAGCGATGGGATAAGTTAACCGAGTTTTAGGAGTAAAGGTAATAAAGAGCAGTAATTTGCACCTAGCTCACTGGACAACATTATAGGCAGCACAACCTATTAGTAGGCCTACTCATCAACAAATTCCTGAAAAACAGTGCCAGAAAGCCAGATCACCTTCATCGAACCTATTTTTTGTAACAAATTAGAGTTCATTGTTAGATTTAGGCTAATAATACACTGTTGTTGAGACAACATTCATTAGAAACAGTTTTGTAAATTTTGGTATAAATACTTCGTTGTTTGAAGTATTGGGGGTTGATTTCTGAACATATTTATGCCTACTGCACAAGTGTAAATCCCAAGTTTTTCTTAAGCATCAATAATACAAGGAATTCTTTCAGGATTCATGTGGTTTAGTTACTGGTGAAGTGTTTCTATTGTTTCTGTGTTTTTCCACTGTTATTTCCTTTCTTTGTTTATCAGAAATCTTAATTGTAAAACAGAAGGTGTGATGAATAGGATATGTTAAATAAAACACCTTATTTTGGCTGCTTTTACAATTTAAATGTTTTCTACTTGAAGTCAGATTGAAAAATACTTAAATTCTTTTCAATCTCAACTGATATTCACTCTTCTACCATATTCATTATTCATATAAAATCTCAAAGAATCCTGTAAATGCAACCTAGCTTGCCCTGTTTCAACTCTTTTAAAAATTGATGCAAAAATCCATTTTTATGTTTTGACTCCATTGCCGAATCGGTAAATAAAGTTTTAATCAACCAAAATCAGTCAAAATCAAACAATTACAAACACAATCACAACCTAAAAGTTACCAATATTTGGTCATATAACATATTACTATTAGATGGACCAAAGTAGACCATGTAAGACCAATTTTACCCTAGTAAAATTGCTTTCACCTATGAAAAATAACTTAGTAATCATTAATTTATTAAGTTATTTATGGTCTAAAAAAACCCCATGAGGAATAATTGAATAAATCCTTATTTTTTATTTTCCTCATGGAGATGAGTAATTAAAGAACAAGATTAATTAGATAAATCATTATTTATCTTATTATTTTCTAGGAATAATTATTTAAACCTTATTTAAATAGTATTCCTTGTTAAATTTGACTAAATCATTTATAAATAATTGAATAAATCATTATTTATTTAATTATTACTCAACCACATCCTTAAAATAATAAATAAATCATTTATTTATTTATTATTTACAAATAAAGGGATTTGACCAAATTCAATTTTTTTTTCCCTCCAACAAATATAATAAAATATTCCATAAAAGTTGGATCTAGATTCGGTTAATAATATTTTAATTATGCACCAATATCTAGACTAACTCAATATTTTGTTATAAATAGAAGGGTTTTTCCATTCACTCACTACCTTTTGTTGCCTAAAGATCACTCTGGATCTATATTTTTGGTCTGACTTTGATCCTCCATCATTATCATATTTTGCTACCATTTTTCTTGTGAGCTCCCTTTGAGTTACATTTTTTGTCTAGGTTTTCTACACCATCAAGAGAGATTGTAGATATGAAGTGCTGAGGACATGCAAAGTCCATCCCATTGATGGGGACTAGTAACATGTTTTTTATGTTCCTTCCTAGGTGTTATCAATACAAAATTATTTAAGTATTTTTGTCTTGTTCATTAGGATACTTGGAGTAACTCTGATTTTATTTGTTGTTTAATGTCTTTAACTGCATAGATTTGGATTTTCTAGCATTTATTTTTGATCCTCTAACTGCAAATCTAAGGAAATTGACATCCATCTTTGATCTTAGGGCTATTTTATTTATGCACAACCAAAGTGAGCTTTTTCATCACTTGATTAGAATTCCACGTTAACAACCGGCGACAATACAATTCTCAAATAAGATTCTAGAACCTCAAATAAATTATGGTAAGAAATATGTTAAAAAATTCTGGTAAATATCATTAAAAATTTATTGGAAGAAAATAAGAAATATTAGCACAACAAGTTGGTCAATGCACTTTGGCCTGGTAGACTTACTACAAAGAAATCAATTGGTATGTCACCATACCAGTTGGTGTATGGAATGGATGCTTTGTTTCCATCATCTTTAGGAGTACAGTCATTAACCTAATACATGAAATACAAGTTGAGCCAAATGATGTATAGAGAAGAATCAATCAAACATTTCAGTTGCAGCAATCAAGGGAGGAGGTCTATAAAAAAACTCAAGTGATTCAGGAAAATGTCAAAAATATTTTTGATAGGAGGACTAAAGCAGATGATTTCAACATTAGAGTCAAATTTTTAAGGTGGGATTCCAGGAGAGAAGACAAAGATAAACATGGTAAATTTGATAACCTTTGGAAAGGGCCATAAACAATTTATGCTTTCAGGGGAAATAATGCATTCTTCCTCAAAGACCTGGATAGAGGAGTATTACCTAGTGGTCCTGTCAATGGCAGGATGATGAAGCACTAATTTTCTTAGCATAAAGAATTTTATTTACATCATTTTACATATCACAAACTATATTGATTTGATTGGATAAATTGCTAATGAGAGTTGAAGCCCACAGAGAAGGCCTTAAGCCCTGATTAAAAAGCTATCATAAGTATCTTAAAAGCAAAATAAATCAAATGCAGACATTATAGATTTTGGATACTCAAGGATACTGTTCATATGTTCTTGACACTTCATATGAAGAAGTGCCATCCCCAGCTGGAGACACTGTTAGGTTCCTATATTTTGTAGGATCTCAAGGTGATTGAGTATGTCATTATTTTTAAGTTTACATTGTAAATTATTTTCAGTTTGCAAATGATTTCCAAAAAAAATTATATATAAAATAAAATCAAAAATTGTATGACAAAAGAAAATGAATATGAAGAAAAAGTCAAAAAGAAGAAAATTGAAAAAGAATAAAAGTGAATAAAGCCCCACAAAAGAAAAAGAGAAATAATACTGAAAGTGTTGCAAATTTAAATGCCACTACTATTAAATTAGTTTCCTTTATGTTAAAAATTAAATAAGATTGTGTGCAGCTTGTCTAAAATGCCACAATGACTAGATTTTGTTCCAATCATACAACTTAATCATGATGGAACAATTGTAAATTTCATGTCAAATAGGTTAGTGAATAAATATTTGTCAAATAGTTTAATCCTAAAAAAGAGTAAGTAGGTAGTGTTAGGGTCCTATATTTCATAGGATCTCAAGGGTGATTGAGTTTATTCTATCTCGTCAAAATTATTTTGTAAAATGGTTTCCAATCTGTAAATAATTTTCAAAAGAGAAGAAGAAGGAAATAGCATAAAAAATCAAAAGAGGGTATATGTTAAATAAAAAATAGAATATGAACCCCATAAAAAAATAAAAAAAATAAATTATGAAAGTGTTGTACCTCCAAATGTCACTACTCCTAGTTTAGCTTATTTCTGAAGATAAATTGTGTGCAGCTTGTTTAAAATGCCACAATAGTTTAATAAAATTAAATCATATAGTTTAAGCATGATTGAATTAGGTTTAAATTTCTTGTTAAGAGGTAGTGAAAAATAATTTTTCAAACTATTTAGTCTTGATAGATCAATAGTTAGGAAGAAAATAAAAATTGGTTCAATAATTTAATCCGAACCAAGCGAGGTGTTGTAACGTTATTTGTTTTTTGATATGTTAGCATAAGTAGTTAAATAATTTTCAAAATGATAATGTAGGATATGGATGCAAAAGAATGAAAAAAATAAAAAATGTTAGGGAAATTATTATTGTTGTAGGCATCCATGAAAATAAAATGCTAGGTGTTAGATTCTCTAAATAAAGAAGGAAAAATAAAATGTTAGGGAAGCAAGAAAGAAAAAATAAAGATTCATTCTCGTTTTAAAAGATTTGATTGGATGCTAGCCTAAATGTGCCTATGGAAAAAGTTTTTTGTATGGTTTAAATCCCGATTATAAATTCATATCCTAAAGTTTTAAACCATAGCAATATATCCCCACAATACTTTCATTTCATTCCATTTCCCTAAATCATTAAACCATACCATTTATCCCCTGTTCATTTTCAGCTTTCCCTAAGTCATTCCCTTTTTATTTCATTACCTCACATTCAAATTTCTTTTTGCATCGGCCAAATCGCAAAAATCCTTTAATTTTCATCTCCTACAAACCTTCGAAATGTGATATGCGATGATAGTGGGACCCATTCACACACCGCATGCAAATAAACCTTACCCTTTTCCACGTTTCCACTTTATCTTTCTACTTTACCTTTTTCACATCGCTATATCATTGTTTCCACTTACCTCCGCCTTCCCTATTCCTTGATTGCGATTAAAGTGGGGCCATTTCTCCCCTGCAACATCACCCTTTCCTCCGCCATCCATCAAATATCGCAAAATATACCACATCAAATATCGACAAAAAATAAATTATTCCATTTCACCAACCGTTAAAACTTGTGATCACCGATATGCGATATGTATTGCATCGCACATATCTTAACTTTTTTTCTCATAGAATTTCACAAAATTTAAAGTTTAACCATATTCAGAAAACCTATATAGTCCTAATCGCGATTTTCGATGCGGTTGGCCCCACCATAATACTCTACTCATCTGCTATACTACTTGTTCCTTCACTACCATTCCCATTCAATCGCTACGGATCATCCTTCGTCGGTGCAAATCGCACTTTGCGGGTTTTAGCGCTCACCTCATTTAACCAAACTATAAACTCTGCGATGTGTGACGTGGGTGGGTCCCAATCGCATATCGCACTTCGCAAGTTTTAGAATTTACCACACCCACCGCGTGCTCATAGAAAAACCTTAAGATTTGTGATTTGTGATAGGCATCGGCCCCACCTTCCTTGCCATGTCACCTCCCTCTCCCCGCACTTCGCACTTCACAAGTTTTAGAGTTTACCTATGCCGCTCATAGCAAACCTTCCGACTTGCGATTGCGATGTGGGTCGAGTCCCACCTTCCCTGCCACGTCACCTTCACACTTCACATCACATCGCCGATTCCATTTCTCATATCATAAACCGCAAAACATGTGATGTGCGATATTTCTATGGATACAATGAAGTTCACAACTAAAGTCTACATAATTTCAAGTCCATGTATATGGGATTTTTATGCTATTTTGTTTAAAAAAAGGGTTAAACACGACGGGAAAGAACTCAAGTAGAAAATATACACCATGGGTCAAAACATGCAAAGGGCGTTCATACAACAGATTTCGCTAGCACAACACTCGCTTTTCCAACACAATACTAAAAAGGTGGTGACTCGAGCAACAATTTTCCGGTAGAAAAGGACCAAAAGCATAGATGCACTCCTTTTAGATCATTTTTCTTTCCTTTCTATTTGTTTTCATAAAATGTGGTTTTCCTTGTCATTTAGGCATTGATTATTGTATTATTGTAAATGTTTGTATTAATACTCCGAGTTTTGGAAGTGTCAAAGGTCAATTGATTGAGATCGGGATTATTTTGTCTTTTGGAGTATCGTAAGCTTTTTTCAAAGCACAAGAGCATCAATAATAATCGGACCATTCACGTGATTCTTGTGGCTTAAATACTAGTGATGTTTTTTCTTGTGTTATTATGTTTCATTGTAATCATCCGAATTCCAATTTCAAAGAAAAAAACACTATGAATAGGATTTAGTTCCGAGTACCTTATTCGGCTACATTTACAATAATAATGTTTTCCACTAAAGGGAAAAACTAAATGATTCTTAACTCGCTCTTTAGTTCTATTGAATTTTTTTCATATTTTTGTCATAATCCATTTATAATTTCTAAAAGATCTATTAAATACTCCTAGCTTCCCCTGTGTTTACTCGTGAAAAGTTGATGCAACTATCCAGTTATATTTTGACTCCATTTCCCAATAGAAATTAATCAATTGAATACAATCAATTTTCCAAAATCCAAAAGAAAAACTCAAAACCCAAATACAATCATAACTAGCCTAAAAAAATTATCCAAACAAAGTTAAATCTTAAAGAGAGAGTCCTCTTTGAATTTGGCATGGCTAGATCCCAGTTTCCAAATTTGGTTTTATGTTGGCCTATGTGATTAGTTCTCACAATCTCTAGTAAATTACGAGAATGCTGACATGTAGAAAATGAGATTGATTCAACGTTTTAATCCGAACCTATAGGAGGAATAAGTGATAGAGTAGGTTAGAATGTTAAATAAAAAAGGATATGTGGGTTTTCTAGCTCAAATACACCTTAAACGAGATGAGATAAAAAAATGTTAGCTTAGAAAAAGAAATTTAAAAAGGAAAGGGTAGGTAGAAATTACATAATGTATTTGAAAAGAATGAAAAATATTTATCCAAAGTGTTTAAAATCATAAAATTATTTCATGCGTTGATGAGGAAAAGGAATATAATTTGATCCTAACGTCAAAACATTCGACATATCAATATGAAAATATGTTGCATTAACCCCCCCCAATTCTAAGTTTTACCTTTGAATAAGGCCCCCCGCTACCCGAAAAAATATCCCATCCAACCCTACCACTAGCCGATTAACCCCCCCCTCCATCTGTCACATCATCCTCTCCCCGCACTTTTCATCCAACGACTCATACTATTTTTTGACCCCCCCCTCGCCATCCGAACTTTACCGACCCGGTGGGGGGTGGTCCGAAATGGGTGGTTTTATGTTTCAGGCCCACGGTAACATGTCCTTTTATCATGGTTTCACACACACCCCCACCATGATCGAAACAGCTTACCACTTCACTACCCCTCCGAAAATAATTTTTTCCCCCAATGTATCAAAATCGTTAATAGGCCGGGTTGAACACCGGTCTTGTCATGCCACCTAGATCCATCCATTGACAAATCAAATGCCTTCCTATGGTAATAACCGTTGCTAATTAAATTCTCCCCTAACCATTAAAACAACGGACCCGCGCCACCATCAATGGGTAATTGACCCATTCTTGTATAAATTCATGCTTAATCGATGTTTGATCCTTTAGCTTACTATTCTCATTGTTACGTACAGGTGTTTTTTACAATCTAATATAGTGCCGAGAAAATCAAATTCAACCATTTTCAAGCTGCTCTCTATCATTATCCCCAACATTTCCTCATTACATAGTTTTTTTTATCGAGCATAAAGACCATTTTTTTTAATAGAAACCCTCATTCACTACCAAATTAGAGTTTACCATGGCCCCCAAGAACAAAACCTAGGTGGAAACTATAAATCCAATCCTCTATCCCTCAATTGATGTTGATCACATTCCTCTGGGCTGATATGGATTACAAAATCCATGAAACCCTATGCGAGCTAGAATTATTCGAAATGTCCCTGCTAGCTTGAAGACATTACTTAATAAAATTGATGACATTATGCTTGTTGGATTCCAATTTTCCCCATTACATCTTTCCCCACACCCACAGTACCCCCTGAACTCATACGGAAATGTCAAGCTCGTTATGAACCGAATTAGAGAGTTATTATTGCACGTACTAGAGAGATTATAGTCACCATAAATGCTCAAACTATAGATCAAATGATGCGAGCCCCCTATTATAGATAATTTCACTCTTTTTTTCTCAAGAAGCACTCATTGATCTATATCGGAAGCTAGAATTTGCAAAAAGGGTTAAAACCCTTAAGCATTCTCTAGTCGAAGATGCTCGACTACCTAATAAAAACCATCCCTATCCATATTATATGTTCCTTGAGAGAAATAATTAGATCAATATTTTTAGGTCCTTATATTACTAGTATAGTCCCTTATTGTTGTTAGTGTAACCCCCCTTATTGTTATTGTTGCACCCCTATAACCCCCCATATTGTTATTATTGTGCCCTTAAATTGTTATTGTTAGGTCGGCTAGGATTACATTGTGGACCCATGGTCTCTTATATATAGAAAGGAGGCTTTTTTCATTTTTATCATCGAATAATTGTTCATTCATGTAATGTATTGGAGGTTGCCCCCTCGAATTGGCTTATTTATAAGGTGTTGATATCTCTTTTCTTCTATTTTTTGGAGTTTGGTTTCACAACATTCTATTATAGGTTTCCTGCCATTTTTTGTACGAATTCCAAGCCTTACTGTCCTATTCAACTTTAGCCAATTCCTTGCGAGATTCCATTCATGAACAATTTTTTAAATTCCACGAGTGAGGAGGCATTTAAATATACCTCTCGTTTTAGTATATTTGTTTCTATATTTTCGGGGAGACGGGTTCAAGTTTTCATTAAAAAAATATGTATGAAGAAGGACATAAAAAATATATCATCTTACTGGAATTCAATGGCGATGAAGGAGCATAAATAATATCCATACAAACAATTCATAGAACTATTTGTACATCTAACACTCAGTCTTCTCAACAACAATTCATAGCCAAGAGTCGGGTGAAGAAATCAAGAAAGTCTTGCGCTTGTTAGATCAAACTAAAATAGGACATTGGTACCTCTACTAAAATTACACATAACTAAGGATTTATGGATGTGAGCCTACTCCATATAAGCTCCCAAAATTCCTCCCAATGAGGATTTTTTCCCTTGAATACATCAGGGAAAATGCTCAATTCCGATGAGGTATGTTTTGTGTCTGCCAAGAAGAAATCTCGGTTTTGAATTAAGACAAAAATAGGACCTTTCATTTGTAACAACAAAGCAACGGGTACGAAGTAGAGAGATTATTGAAACATATGTAATTCAGCCTTAGTTTCACATGGTCATATGATACATTGGGTGCCATCTCCAAAATAAGGGTAGAGAACAAATCTACACCTTATATTCACACCCATAGACCGAAAATTGAGAGGCGCATGAATCAAATAGAATGGATCGAGAATAATCTACAAGAGGAAGAGGAGCAAGTGGTGTCAACTTCAATATCAAAAAAATCCCATACCACAAGAGAAAGAAGGAAAAAGGATCATAGAAAATGAGTCCCCTTCAATGAAAAACAATTCTAGTAAATAATTCACAATCATGTACGGGAAAAGGACTAAACTCAACTCGAAGGTTAAACCAAATAAAGACTTAGAGCATGAAGTCATCATCATAAACAAAGAGATACCTTCTTCCTCATAAGTAGGGGGTCAAACCAAACTCTCCTACCATTTCTACTACTTCTCGGGATCAACATAAGGCCATTCAAACCAACACAGGTTGTTACAAGGGAGAAAGATAAGAATATTTTTTATACTTTCAAGGAGATTAAATTAAAAAAATGAAGCTTTGAAGACCAATACATATAATCGGTTACGGAAGTAGGCTTCCATATCCTAGAGTAGGTTGTTGTCAACCTTTGATTCGAGAAAGGAAAAATGCGGATGGCCATTCTCCAAGCACGGATTCCTCGGCCCAAGAACTCGCTGATTATAAAAGAAACACATTTGAGTTTGATGTTAAAGATATACATCCCATTGATCAAATGGAGAAGTATAAGAAAACAAGTGAAATTATTTATGTTGAGATTGCAAAAAGATGATGAGCTTAGTGGAAAGGAGTCGCCTTCACTAAGTGGGCCCGTAGGCTATTTTTGGCGCAAAGTCTATTTTTAGAGTATGTCTATTTTTAGACATATGGATCATGTTCTATAAGTTGCGGGATGCTATTTGTGGATGGTTGGTCAAGTTGGAAAAATATATATGGACTTCTATTTTTATACATATCGAGCGGAATCTATTTTTTAGATTGCCGGTCTAAAAATAGATATGTCGAATATTATTAGCTCTTAATAATATTTGGACTCTAAACATTATATTATTATCTTGGAGCACTTCGGTTAAGTGCACGAGATGTGGAACGAGGAGTTGACGAAGGAATTACACTATTCACTGAGGGTTATGTGGAGCTATTTCATGGATACTTCGGTTAGAACTCATGTGACGAGTTTGGTGGAGTTGATTGAGGAAGTTAGTGGAGTTGTATTCGGTTTAACTAATCTAAACATAGTTGAGCTATTTGTATTCGAGTTTAACTAATTGATACAATTAGTGAGAGTGGTGTGAATTAATTATTAATTAATTCACTAATTATAAACTCATAAATCAACTAAAGAATACATCGATTAACTCGAGTGCATGGACAGGCTTTTAGTGGAGACCAATGCAAGAATAGGTTAAAGAGCAGAGTTAACTATCGAGTTGTGACTATACCGTTGTTATTTGCAACACACAAATAGGTGGAGTAGCCCATGAATATTGCGCAGTACAAGCCGGGTGTTTTATCTATTTAATGAAGCCATCCCATAGCATTGAAAACACAATAGAGGCAATAGAGGTCGGCTATCAAGTGGAAAAAATATTGGAGCATGTGTTTTGCTCGATCTAGCTTGATAGTGTGTAGAAATTGAGGGTGTGCATGAGAGATTTTGAGGAGATTTTGTACTATGATTGTTACATGATCTCCATGACATATAATATACGTGATAGTTGGGGTTTTCGACTTTAAGCTTTCCCATTAAATATCTGTGTTCATATGTGTGATTGTTTATGGTTTTAATGTAAGCATGCAATTGATTTTATTTCCGCATGTGATGATCAATGGTAGAAGAGATTTTGTATTATGCTCGAAGCTAAAATAGTGTGTGATCGGGAGAATCTCGGTGAATAATATCTCGGTTATTCAAATTTCTACAATTTCATCTACAATTACTAACTACTTGCTATGAGTTTGTCCAAATTGCGAGTTTCTTTAGCTAATATCCAATCAAAACTCAAAATGGATAAGGTCTCTTCTATGGCTAAGGATTCTATAATTAAGTCTTTGGAAGACTTAGTAATCAAGATTGGATGTGATCACTCCAATATCGTAGTTGTAGAAGAGGTGATTAAAAAGAAAAATGTTGACATTACGACGATTAAGAAAGCGACGAAAGTTTCCAGCCTATAGAGGACCCTTTGGCTAAGGACATTGAAGAGACATAGTCAAAAAACGAAGATATGATGAAACTCATCATGGAGCAGAATTCTTAGCTAAGGAAGATGGAAGGCGAGGTGGAAAATATGATAGAGGAAAAAAGAGTAGGTCGTCAAGTTATCAATATTTCCTTTAGATTTTGTACCTCTTACTACTCTTCCTACAAGAAATCCTTCTACAACAAGTACAACGAGATGGGAACTAGAGCAACTCACTAAAGAAGTGCAAAACTTATCAATACGAGATAGAGGAAATAAAGAAGCATCAAGACTAGGTAAAATTGTTACAGGGATTAGAAGTCAAGAAGTGATAGTTCACATGCGGTTGAAGCCCAAAGAGCACGGAGGCTAATTAAACGGATACGAAGTTCGAGACAGAGTTTAATATTGGAAATACTTTGGGCCGGTTAAATAAATAATTTGGATTGATATTATGGAGTCTATTAATGAAATTTGACCTTGCATACACATCATGTTTGAGCGAAGGAGCTAATAGAGAAGGAAAATGATGCCATTACAAAAACCAAATAAGAACTTGGAGATAAGCCAACCACTTTGCTAACAATATTATTATGTTCTTAAATTCTAAGAACAAATATGAGCTTGAGGATTTAGGAGTTTGTGACAGAATTGAAACAATATTGGAAGTAAAAAAGGTTCTTACAAAAATAAACCTTATTGTACGGTTGGAGGAAAAAACGTCATAGCTTGAAGGTAGGCATGAAATGGGTTTTTCAATATACTTGAACCTTTAGCCCCGAGAAAAATATTCCTTCCCTTTTTTGTAATAAATGAAAAAACTAATGCATAAACCAGATTATGCAAAGAAGTTGTAGGAGATTTACGAGAGATACAACTAGATTTTAAAACATCAAAGGCACAATGACGGGCAAAGCTTTCTTTGAGGCAATAATGCATTACATTTTCATCCCGTATGAGATAAACCACATTTTTTGTGGTAAAGAAATTTTTTTCTAAATATACCGAGGTGGATGAAATCTACAAAAAAATTCATCGGATTAACTATCCCCGGGATGAAGAGTGATGGGATAAGCTAAATTATTTTTTAGGATTAAAGGTAATAAAGAGCGATAATTTGCATCCAACTCACGAGACAACATTGCGAGCCAGCTCATAGGACAACGTTACGACCAGGCAGTAGCCTACTAGTAGGCCTACTCATCAAAAAATTCCTGAAAAAATAGTGCCGAGAGAGTTAGATTACCCTCATCGAACCCATTTTTTTGTAAATGAGATTAGATTTTATTGTTAGATTTAGGATAATAATACATTGTTTATTGAAACAAAATTTATTGTAAATTTTTTTGTAATTTTTAGTCTAAATACTTCATTGTTTGAAGTATTAGAGGTTCATTTCTAAACATATTTTTTTTCCTATTGCGCAAGTGTAAATCCCAAGTTTTTTTGATAGAGCATCAATAATACAAGGACTTCTTTCAGGGATTCATGTGGTGTAGTTACTAGTGAAGTGTTTCTACTATTTTTGTGTTTTCCCACTCTTATTTCCTTTCTATGTTTATCGAATTCTTAATTGTAAAATAGAAAGTGTGATGAATAGGACATGTTAAATAAAACACCTTATTGTGGCTAATTTTACAATTTAAAATTTTTTCTACTTGGATTCAAATTGAAAAAATACTTAAATTCTTTTCGCCTCAACTCGATATTTACTTTCATACCATATTCATTATTCAAATAAAATCTCAAAGAATCCAAGTAAATGCAACCTATATTGCCTTGTTTCAACTCTTTTAAAAATTGATGCAAAAATCCAGCTTTTATTTTTTTGACTCCATTTCCCAATGGAAGATAAATATTTAATCAACCAAAATCAATGAAAATCAAACAATTAACAATCACAATCATAAGTATACTAATATCAATTCCAAAGAAAGTCAAATCTTAAAGAGAGATCCCTCTCTAAGTGGCGAGGGCTAGATCCCAACTTCCAAAGTGGTTTTGATGTTGTATTTTTGTGATTTATTCTCCCAATCTTAGAAATTACTGAACGATAATAGGGCACACCATTATTCTTTGTACTTTGTCATCTTGGGGGGCATATGTATTCCTCTCCCACATCATTGAGAATAGGTAGCCAATCATCAAAGGGGAGTTATATCATTTGTAGGTATCACCCCCTCGATCATTGTCTCTCTCACCTCACCTTGTCTATGTCACTCTCTCGCTCCGACTCCCCTTTGGTGTCTAGTGATTGTGTTCTTACAACATACTTCAGTCATACGATCAGATCCTAATGCTCGCACATTGAGGGGAAATGCGTTATCACAAAAAATTGGTCATCCAACCATTTATAATTAGATGGATTGAAGTGTTGAGGTATAAAAGGTGTCTTTTTTAACTCCTATTTATCCTACATTAATTATCAATCCAGGTACAACTTTTTATCTCAAGAGTGTACTCGATCCGAGGTGACAATTTAATCTAAGAGTAATGCTCTCCAATTTGCGAGTATGATGTTTCAAATACAATAGTAAACGAATGCTTGAAAATGAAATCTAATTGGAATGACATGAAACTTAAAGCTCTAAAATCCAATCACTCACTTGGCAATCATCGAGTCAAGGATGCGGTAGTAATAACTATTTCCTCTCGTCAAGCTGATGTAAATGAAATCAAGCATAAACAATATCCTCAATCGAGAACTTAGACAATAATAGCCAATGTCCTTTACAGGTTGATGATTTTACACTTCATAATAAGCAACTAACTGGAAATGATAATCGATTTGAATCAATAATTCTGCTAATGGAAATAGAATAAAAAATGTTGTACTGCAATAAAATTCTAAAGAAAACTAAATACTTACAGGGAAAGGAATAAACGAGTAAAGCTAGTTATCGAAATGAACATCAAAGCTATTTAATGGAAATGAACAACAAATTCTGAATAGTGAAGCTTTATATATGAGAATCATAGCAATTCAAGTTATCGAGGAATAAATAATCTTGTTATGTTGGAAAGGAATAGCAACGCAATTCACTCACAATCGATGCAACAAACCGATTTCATAAAACATTGAAAGCAAGTAAGCTATACAACATGGAAACTATGAAGCAAGGTGATTTAAATGAAATGAGAACTAAAGCAAATCATCACACAACTCGGGAATTAGAAAGTAATGGTACGGATAGCAAGTGGATCCACCGAGGTCGGGCCCTTAGCCACTAGTGAAGCACCACCGAACTACTCTAGTATCAAATAATGGAACGACAGTTGGATTATATATTAATCATATGTAACAGAGTTTACAAGAAATCACACTCTATTTTTAACCAACGAGAGTCAATGAGCAATCGTGAAAATACAACGGAAATATGAATAATCGTAATACATCATACATGTTTTATTTCTACAAGCGTTTTCCTTTTATAATAGCCAGCGGACGAAGCAAGAAATACGAGATAAGCTTAGAGCAGCCTATCCCTCAAAGCATCGAGAGATCCTAAGGGATTCGCTCTATCTTCTATCTTCGCTATTGTTTTGACTTCTTGTGTTGATGCCACACTTTGTTCCTTTCCTTGCTTTGATTGTGCGCTCCGATCTCGACCTTCTTGTTTGGATGTGGTCTTTTGTTGAAGGGACAAAAGTTATTTTCGCTTTGTATTTTTCCCCGAATGGTGGATTCCCACTTCATCTATTTTATGCATATAAGAATAGAAAATCTTTAATCAATTTGCAACAATAACTAATCTCCTTAATTCTATTATAATTATTTAATATATTACCATTCTAGAATATAAAGGAGTTATGATTAAAAGAAAAAGATAAATAAATACATGGAAAGTTCATACCTTTTCCACTACTTAACACACCCCCTTGCTTACCCCTTTTCACGTCCTCGTGAAAACCATAGTTTACATGTAAAGCAGCTTAGAGAATAGGTTGCGCAGGGTTTTTCATTAGGTGGTCTAAAACCATGATTTGCGGCTAAAACTTCAAAAAATATGCCCCGTCCGCGGTGCTTTAGGTAATTCATATTTGGCCTTATAGTCTGCATTGTAGGATACCGTATAATAGGGCTTAAAAAATCTACAACCTAACCAATATGGGCCTTTCCCTCAAGATGAGGTTACTATAGATAACTAGGCGGTCGATAGCTAACTCAAAATTTTTTATAATTAAATGGCTCTCTGTCTTGAATATTTCGATTGGAAATATTCCATCGTAGTTTCAGTCTACTACTACGGCCCGGTCTCTAATGGACGAGTAAAATATTCTACCCCATCCAGGGATGATTTCTTTGTGGATGGGTCTCAATATCCGGATCACACCCTCCTCTCGTCATTAACCTTTTCTCGCCTAGCCCATAATTGTAATGGGTGTCTCGGTTCACCCATAACCCAAAGGTCTAACCCATTTTCATGTCTCTAAAAAGTGTTATAGGCCTTGAGCCATTTTTAACTAGTTAATGAAAAAATGAAATGAATGCTTGATATTGGACATCACCCACAAAAGGATTGGGATTTGTCTCCATTTCCTCCGCCAATATAAAATTGTGAAAATAAAATTCACAGAGTAAGTGATGAAATTTCACTCCATAGAGTTTAAGACTAGCTTTATAAAATCATCTACAGCTTTTTAATTCTATAGGTTTTTCCCGCCTTAATAGCTTTAATTTTTAACTCGCAAATATCTTTCTAAAAAAAACAAAGCCTAATTTTTGGTAGGGGATCTACATGTTAGAACATCTCGTATATAGAGAATAGAGAGTATCCATTTGATTCTCGACTATTCTTAGTCTATTCCTTACCTCTTCA
The DNA here is from genome assembly GCA_034641835.2 of Pinus albicaulis. NCBI lineage: Eukaryota > Viridiplantae > Streptophyta > Pinopsida > Pinales > Pinaceae > Pinus > Pinus albicaulis. The sequence goes on from CM076570.1 coordinate 89,576,286, forward strand.
ACTTTTTCTTCTGCCTTCCAACATTTATCAAAGGCTTCGCTCTCGATGGATTGATGTCATTTAATTTCTCGCTCGTAACTCTTGGTATTTCTTCCTAGGAACAGGTCTCTTCTTCGAGCTTTTCTCTAGCTCCGCTGAAAGTCGTGCTGCGATCCTCTCGGAGTTTTTCTATACCAAGGTTGTTGTTTATCAAAACATTTTTGGGTTGAAGATCTACCCGGGTTTTCTTATTACAATTTCGAGTTCCTACGAGTCTATGTCCCTCAATATTCCCAATTTTTGCAACTCATGGGAATATTGCATTTTATTTTAAGTTTGCTTTATTCAAGAATAAAGTATGGGAAGGAGGTTTAATAAACTCCTAAGTTGAGAATAAATAAATGCCCAATGTGAAAGGGGATAAATCAGGGCTATTATATTAAACACCACTAAGTGTGAAAAAGGGGAAATTCATTTTAATGGGTCAATCTTGGCCCCACCTATAGCGCAATTTTTGAGGGAAGTTTATCCATCAAGCACAACATACTTCTAGAAGAGGATCTATAGTGTGAAAGAGGATAAGTTGAAGAAGATGTTTTAGGGTTTTGGCAAGCCCTCATGTTATAAAAAGAAGGAGAGGTAGCAAGAAAAGGTTGTTGAATAATTTTAGAAGTTGTTGCAAGCAACTCTAGTCTCTTAGTCTGTTTAGCCCTAAGGGAAGAGGATTTCCCGTTTAGGAATCCTCTCTCCTTCCATGGAGTAGCTCTTTAGAGGAGATTGTGATGCATCTCTCCACTATCTAGAATTATGGCCAAGCTTCATCTCTATAGCAAGACTGGGTCCTGTTGAGGGTTTTTGCAGTACGCTTGTGAGTTGTGTACAAGTGGGTGAACTAGATCTCGCAAGACCTAGTTATTTAGAGGAGATTTCTCTTAGGGAGGGTGTCTTGTGACCACCAGAAGAGGATCTCACTCTCATGTTAATTTTTAGATCTATAATTTTATCTGTTGTATTATTTCATTCAAGCTATCGCACGTTCCCATCCATGAACTCGTATTATTTTCATGTAACTTGGTTTCACCGCTATTTGGATTTCTCATTGTACTCGGATCTCGAGTGATTGAGGCTTGCCTCTCATCTTAAATATTTGTAAAGTAACTTGCTGATCTAATCTTATTCAGTATCCGATATATAATGTAATGTGTTGGGGTTCCCATGTTTTGTCAAGATTGGCAAGACCAAAAGATGAGACAACATCAAAACCACTTTGGGCCCTAGGATCTAGCCCTCTCCGGACTTGGAGAGGGATATCTCTCCAAATGTAGCAAAGAATGGTATATCTTTGAAGCTCAAAATGAGGTATTAGGCTAGGTATGAAGCACAAAGAGGGGTTTAAAATGATTTGGTTGGTTGGTTGTCGGGTTGGTCATGAGATCATAGACCGAGAAGGTAATGGAAGGAAAGAAGCAAAGTAGTAAGATGTTTAGGTAAAGAGGATAGGTCAAGATAGTGCGATCCATTGGGCCATGGAGTCATGAAATGGAATTACTTGCAAACCACTAGCCAAGGCTTTCACAGAAAGGTGTCATCTATTCTAAAGGATATTTTTAGGTAGATGGTGGAATGGAACATTAAGGATCGAAAGTGAAAGAAGGAAAGCAACCCAATTTTCTGTCTCATAGATCGTGTCATATGTCATTTAACTCCAAACTCCGCTTGGACATACGCATAGGAAAATTTCAATGAAGAGACAAAGGGGCGACTTGTAGATTAGACCGAGAGGTCATTTAACTCTAGGTCGGATTTAGCATGCTCCAAGGAAAAAACAGAGATAAGTTAAATAGAGCCGTGGTTTATAAATCAGAGAAGGACTTTGAACCTTCAATGCTTTGACACCGACAGAGGGATCTTAGAAAGGCCACTGTCGCACAAGGACCCTAGCTGACGAGAGGCTAACTCTAATCCCCTGGGCTTCAAAAATCTTCCAAAGCTTTCAACCCAACAAGAACAACTAAAGACAAAGATTTCATTAATTCACACATCAGCTAGTAGGCAATGGCATCCACTACACTCTGGTTGAACTAGTCTGAAATCAACCCTTAGATAACACATTCAAAGCAGAAAAATATTGAAGGCAAGGAGAGTAGAGACATAGGGTACCTAACAAGGGTAAATCCTATGCCATATTTCGATGCAAGCCAACAAGAATGAACAACATGAAAATGTAAATAAAGATACAAAGAGAGAAACATCACTCGTAGTAATAGACCGAGATCCAAAGAAATTTGCTTGATCAATGGTCGATTACAAAGAAAAATTTCTCCTCCCAAACTTACTACATTGCAAAATACTCGCTATTCCCTCCCAAGACTATTCTAACAGCCAAAAATGAATCCCTCTAACAAAGAATCGGCAACAACCGAACAACAAAATTTTACAATACGTTCTTCAGATTCTTATAGGAGAAAATAATAACAGGATTAGATGTAAACATAAATGTAGCATTAAAACTCGAAGTTGACAGGAGGGCCAAGGCCTCGCTTTCGTTTTAAATTTTTAAGCATTGAACTCTCGCACTCTTTGGATGAAAGAGTGGTCTTCATCAAAGCCACAATTTACTCCGTGTATGTCTTTGGTGTACTTGCCGCAACACTCTCGAACGAAAAAAAATCAATGACTCGGGTCTTCCATACCATGTAATGCTTATGATGGCGTAGGACTACCGTCGGGGAGGAAAACTTCTTAGGAACACTGGCATAGAATAAAAGCAAGATGGATGCTATGTCCTTTTATGGAAGAATGTTCCGCTAATGTTGAAACCCCCGCTAATTATGGTTTTCAGTGCATTAGACCTTTTGAGTGATCCACGGGGTCTTTGAACCGGTACCTTTGCCCCTTAAACACCGGATTAAGGCTTAAGATCTTTAACAATGTGCATTAGACCCTTAAATCCCTCACCGATACTCTTTTCCGCTTCCATGTTTGCCTCGACTCGTGAAATCTATGTTTTAATAGCTCGGGAGAAGTTTGATAGAGTCTTAACCCCGTCCCTTTGATGATAGTCATGTCAAAACACTTTCCCAGGACTTTTTCATTAATTTGGTCTCCGCACATGGTCCTTTCCCCGTGTTCCGTGTTACGATGATAGAGATTGTGAATTATGGTGGTTTATTTCTGCCCGAAACCCTACAAAACACACAAAATTGTCAAGAATTCATGCACAAGGTGGGTGAATGCAGCGGGGACGATGAGGATGGTCGTGCGGACTGGGTAAAAATGGCAGAAAAGTGCGGGATTACGGTGGAAAATGGTCGTGGCGAAAGTTGGCGTAATGCGACTGGGGGTGGGAGAATGAAATTTTAACGTAGAACATTAAAATTAACCTTGGAATGAAATATATATACATGGACGGGCGAGAAATACGATGAAACACGTGGGAATGGTGAAGTGGCGGGACCCGGGCCGATGGCGGGGCATGCGAACAAATCTGACCATCCGAAATCAAGAGGAGATCGATGGTCGAGGACACGGCGAGGGCAATGGAATCTGACCGTGGGTACGGTTGCCTTGGGTTAACTCTCACCCAACCTCGGGGAGCAATCACCGTTGGTTGGGCAAGCTCCGGATCGACGGTGCACATGCATATCGCGGCGGTTTTTTTTTCCGAATGATAACGCGCGATGGGGGCGCAATCAAACGCTGTCGTGCCATGTGTCCCGCGGTGAATGGCATCGCTCCGAAAATAAAAATACCACCCACCCTCCAATGGCGGTGCGATAGAAACCGAACGGTTTTTGAATAGTGCTCGCGGGGACCAATGGGGCGAATAAACTCGAACCGTTGATCTGCGGGTAAATGAACTAGTGGATGATGCGATCGAGCAAGTGAAAGGAGGTGGGTGATGAGTGCTATGGGGGAATGCGACGACCGTCCGATCTATACAAATTGACGGTTCAAAATGCGCCCGACACATATTTTCGCTAAGCGCTTTCCACCATGGCGCCCGGTCTTGGTGCCGGGTCACGTGGTGGAAAAGGGTGAGGGGGCTAGGGCCGAAAGGTGCTAAGCCCACATAATGTGGAAAATGGGTTTTTGGCCCATTTTTAGCGCTTTTTAAGGCTAGGAAAAGGTAACAATAGAGGGAATAAGGGGGAAAAACAAAGGCCAAACAAGGGGTATGTGTAGGATTAATAGGGGATTTTGGGAGGATTTAGAGGGTAAGAGGGGGAAATAAAGGCCTTTAGGGGCACAATTTATCTTCATAATGGGAATCAGCAGAGGGGATTTCATCAAAGGACACAAGGCACAAGGAGGCTTCAAGGATGATGTGTTTTCGGAGGAAATGCATTCCTCGAAGGCTCAAAATCATTTTAGCCCCCCGTTTTCTTGTCAAAAAATTATAGGGGGCTAACAGTGGGCTCCACATGGGGATGAATTCTTCTTGAAGGAGTCAAGAATTCGAAAAACAAATATTTGGTGTAGGCCAGATGCCTAGTACTTGACCAATCCATTTTCTCTCTTGGATCAACTACCACAAACCATGAAGACATCATATCAAAGCATAAAAATTCTCAAACAATCTACCTACCCATCCTACAATCATAGCATTTTTTTCTTCCAGGGTGCATTTGGACTAGCGTACTCCTTATATTATTTATTTTATAAACTTAAAATAAACCTATTCTATTCCTACCCTTATTACTCCATGAGACCAGCATTAGATCGTTGGCCTCATAGTTTCTCTACCTAAACTACTATCTCGCTAGGATTAGACTGCTCAGCGCATTTCTTCTTTATATTCTAAGACAGAAATTGAAAACATGCCAAGCCAGGATTAGACTAGTGTGTGTTCCATAGAATATTTCGAGGTGGAATGCTCGATTTAATATCCGATCAATCTCTTCTTTTGTCAAAGGAGAAGATTGTTTTGTGTTCCTTTATGGAGAAGTGCGGGAGCTATATGTTTATTGTACTAGCTGATTTAGAGGCAGGGGATGTCTTCTCGAACCTCTTCTAGAATATCTTCGCTTGTGCATGTGGAAATCTTGAGGATCTTCCCGATGTTTCTTGATCTCTCTTTGATTCAAGCAAATCCTCATGAACCCGATGATACTCGGTTAGAATACAAGGCTCATGAGTGGTTTCTTCTTCCACATCAGATTCTTGCATCTTCTATGTGGTCTCTTGTTTCCTCAAAGCAACATTCACTATTTGCTTTTGTTATTAGGTCCTAATATTCTCTCGGTCGCCGTAACACAATACATAGGTAAGCAATCGATAGCTTCTGATCACTTTCCTCCTCATCTTCCGGAGATTTTAAAGCATCATACATGTCTTACTCATTATCTAGGTCTTGAGTTTATTCTTGTTCTAGAAGAGGCATGGGTTGTTCTAAATAATCATCATTTTCATTCGTATTAGCCATATACATCTCCAAAGACTTTACCAAAAAATTTCGTTATTCCATTGAGTTGGTCATACAAAGCATCATACTTTGTATCCCCTGTCCATGTCCGCATCCATGTTTCTGCAAAGATGGTCACCGTGATCTTCCCAACCAGCTTCAGCAGTCTTCTACCAACTGATTCATTTGGTCAATAAGGAGCTATGGAGTCGCTAGGTGGAAGGTTTAGGATTCTTTTAGAGGGTACACTATCCACCACGAGTGCTTATGAGATGTCCCTTTTCAAGGACATATTCCAAACACAACAAACTCTAACGAGATCGATCGGGAGGGATTTTACTAGATATGTCACCTCTAAAAGAGTGTGAGATCCGGAGGCTACCGGCCCTTTCCGTACTCGTTCAAGAGTGGGAGAAACACAACAAATTTTATAGAGGTTGATCCGTGAAAGGGAGTGTTTCACCGCCAACCCAACCAAAGTTTCTAGGTGTCTGAGGCTCTTATAATGTAGTAAGGTGGAAATACTCGAATGTCCCCAGGGTGGAGTCGCCATTATGTTGGTGACGAAAATGGGACAGTACAAAATGTTACTCGACTATAGGCTTTCGCATTTTCCCTAGTGGAGTCACCATTATGTTGGGGTTCCCATGTTTTGGCTATTGACAAGACGAAAAGATGAGACAACATCGGAACCACTTTGGGCACTAGAATCTAGCGCCTCCCCGGGACCCGAGAGGGATCTCTCTAAATGTAGCAAAGAATGGTATATATTTGAAGCTCAAAATGAGGTATTAGGGTAGGTAGGAAGCACAAAGAGGGGTTTAAAATGATTTGGTTGGTTGGTTTCTAGGCTGGTCATGAGATCATAGAGTGAGAAGGTAATGGAAGGAAAGAAGAAAAGTAGTAGGATGTTTAGGTAAAGAGGACAAAGTCAAGATAGTGCCATCCATTGGGCCATGGAGTCATGAAAGGGAATTACTTGCAAACCACTAGCCAAGGCTTTCGTGAGGGAAAGTCATCTATTCTAAAGGATCTTTTTAGGTAGATGGTGGAATGTAACATTAAGGATCGAAAGTGAAAGAAGGAAAGAAAACCCAATTTCTGTCTATAGATCAGTGTCATAGGTCATTTAACTCCAGCACTCGCTTGGACATACTCATAGGCAAATTTCAATGAGGATACAAAGGGGAAACTTGTATATCGAATCGCGAGGTCATTTAACGTCCGAGTTAGCTTTAGCATGCTCCAAGGAAAAACAGTAGATAAGTTAAATAGAGCCAAGGTTTATAGATCGTAGAAGGACTTTGAACCTTCAATGCTTTGACACCAAAGTGAAGGGATCTTAGAAAGGCCACTGGTCGCACAAGGACCCTAGCTGATTGTAGCTAACTCTAATCCCTGGCTTCCAAAATCTTCCAGCTTCTAACCCAACAAGAACAACTAAAGACACGATTTCATTAATTCACACATCAGCCTAGTAGGCAATGGCATCCACTACATCATAGTTGAATTAGTCGAAATCAACCCTTAGATAACACATTCAAAGTAAAAACATTGAAGGCAAGGAGAGTAGAGACATAGGGTACCTAACAAGGGTAAATCCTATGCCATATTTCGATGCAAGCCAACGAGAATGAATAACATGAAAATGTAAATAAAGATACAAAGAGAGAAACATCACCCATAGTAATAGACTGAGATCCAAAGAAATGTGCTTGATTAATTGATGCAAAAAAAGTCACATAGATCTAAGCTCAATGGCTCGATTATAGTCCAAATTTTCTCCTCCCTAAACCTACTACATTGCAAACTACTCGCTATTCTCCCAAGACTGCTCTAACAACAAAATGAATCCTTCTAACAAAGAATCTGCAACAACCAAACAAAAAACTTTTACAATACATTCTTCAGATTCTTATACGAGAAAAGAATAACAGAGAGTAGATGTAAACTTAAATGCGCAGATTAAAACTCATAAAGAGATGAGGGTCGAGGCCTGCTTCTATTTTAAATGTCTAAGCATTGAACTTCGCACTCTTTGGATGAATGAGTGGTCTTCACCTGCCGTAATTTACTCTCCGTTATGTCTTTGGTGTACTTGTTGCAACACTCGAATGAAAACAAATAAATGACTCAAGTTTTCCATACCATGTAACAAATGCTTCGATGGCATAGACTCGTTTCGTCAGTGGCAAAAAAATTCTCGTGAACATGGCATAGAATGAAAGCAGAGGGATGTTGTAGTCCTTTATGGAAGAACGCTCCGCTAAAGCCTGAAACCCTCCTAATTATGGTTTTCTCATGCATTGACCTTTTGAGTGATCCATCGAGGTCTTCGAACTAGTATCTTTTCCCCTTAGACATTGGATTAAGGCTTAAGATCTTTAACAATGCGCATTAGACCCTTAAATCCCTCACTCATACTCTTTTACCGCTTCCACGTTTTCCTCCGACTGCGAAATCTATGTTTTAATCGCTCTCTGGAGAAGTTTGACGTAGTTCTAACCCCTGTCCCTTTGATGATAGTCGTGTCAAAAAAACTTTCCCGTGCCTTTTTTTCATTAATTTGGTCTCTCGACATGGTCCTTTCCCCGTATTTCTGTTACAATGACAAAGATTATAGAATTATGGGGGTTTATATTACGTCCGAAACCCTACAAAACACACAAACTTGTCAAGAATTCATGCACGGGGTAGGGTGAATGCAGGGGTGGGACGATGAGGATGGTTGTGCAGACCGTATATGGTGGAAAAGTGCAGGATTACGGTGGAAAATGGTCGTGGCGAAAGCTATGGAATGCACCTGGGGGATGTATAGACATGAAATTTTAACGTAGAACATTAAAAATTAACATTGGAATGAAATATATATACATGGATAGGTGAGAAATATGATGAAACACGTGGAATGGTGATGTGCGTGACCTTAGCCGATGGCGTGGCGTGCGAAAAATCTGGACCATTTGAACTCAAGAGGAGATCGAGCAGATGAGGGACACGGCGGAGGGAAATGGAATCGGGACTGAGGGTACGTGTTGCCTTGGGTTAACTCCCACGCAACTTGTGGGAGTGATCACCATTGGTTGGGAAGCTGCGGATCGGATGGTGCACGTGCATATCGCACCGTGTTTTCTTCCAAACATGCATGCACATGAAAGGGCGGTTTTCAGAAACGATGAAAGAGCGATATGTTCTATGGTGAATGGCATACACTCCGAAAATAAAAATACCACCCACCCTCCAATGCGGTGCAGATAGAAACGTATGACAGTTTTTTAAATAGTGCTCACGGGGACCACTGCGCAGATAAACTACAGCGTTGATCTCTGGGTAAATGAACGGTGGATGATGTGATCAGGGGCATAGAGGTGGGTGATGAAATAGTGTATGGGGGAATGCGATACCATCCAATCTATGCAAATCGACGGTTCAAATGTGCCCCACTGACATATTTGCGTTCAAGCGCTTCATTGGCGTAGGTCACGGATGGTATAAGGGCAGAGGGCTAGGGCCGAAAGGATGCTGGTTTCATGATAATGTGGAAAATGTGGCCCATTTTTAGCGCTTTTTAAGGATAGGAAAAGGTAACGATACGGTGAGTAAGGGAAAACAAGCCAAACAAGGGGTGTGTAAGACATTAATAGGGATTTGGGAGGATTCTAGAGGTAGAAATAAAGGGCCTTTAGGAGCACAATTTATCACTCATCATGAGGTTTTATAATGTGAGAATCAGCGAGAGGGATTTCATCAAAGGACATAAGGCACAAGGAGGCTTTCAAGGATGATATGTGTTTTCGGTGAAATGTATTTCTCGAAGGCTCAAAACATTTTAGCCCCCTATTTTCTTGAAAAAAATTTATAGGGGTTAACAGTAATGAAATTCATCTTCAAAAATCCTCGAATTTTTTCATACGTAGCTTCATTGTACGAAAAGCTAGATCTACACTTTATTATGCATTATTTTGATAAAACCCCAAGGGGATCTTGTTAAGAAGGATAAGTAGTTTCAGATCTGCAATGGATCTCATGTTTCAGCTCATTTATCGATTTGTATATCCGAGTAAACTCATAGCTAAAGATCCTCATATATAGATGCTGTCAAGTCTTTATGTAGCTTTTCCATGTGTTAATCGCTATAATTTATGAAGAATTCTTGCTCTTGCTTCATGTAAATTCAATTCTTCTATAAAGGAACTTCATTATGGATCTGATTTCTTGTCGTCATACTATAATATGAGTTTCATAGACTGATTTGTAGCGACTTCTAGAAGAAACTACACAGTGCACTGATAGGAGGGTTTCTCTATTAACTCAACCCTCTCCTTTAGCTCATTTTCGACTAGTGTTGACTGCAGAGATCCGTTGTAAGCCCTCTAAACCCATTTATTTTTTGGTAGAAATCTCTGCATGGAGGTCCCACATAACATAACTAAGGGAACCCAACTGTTTTGTGTTATTCTAACACTCGGATTTCTTATGCAACATCCACCTTGAGCCTGTGCAAATTTTCCTAAGAGTGGAATTTCACTCGCTTCTTCCTTGTTTGGTTTTTGCTTTCTCTTTTTGGATCCACTATTTAGACCTGTAGATCTAAATTTCCTAAGGGTATAGGAAATCCAAGAGGAGTGTGTCATTCCCTACATTTCTGTCGTGTTTCACCAATCTTGATAGACAGCAGTCTAGAACGGGCTAGAAGCCTCTGTTTTCACCCTCTCTTTAGAGGTGATATAACCAAGTAAAATGCCCTGCTGACCTATCTATGGTTTAGATCTATTGGTGTGATTCCATATTGCTATGATTCCCATAGTGGAATATCTTAAGATATTCCCTACCGAGCCTATTTTTTCCCCCATTTGTAACATTACGTTGTCTCTTTAATGTCAAAATGTCCTACAGCATGTCACAGAGTACGTGTCTCTGCCTCGAACATCTTTATTACAAAATTGTGCATTTTCAGCTTTGGGAAACTACGTCCGTAAAAGTATCCTATTTTTTCCTTTCTATCCAGAATGAATATGGGCTCGGTTTGAGTCTCCACGGCCCTCGTATTATGGGGCTCCATTTGGATGGTTGATCCCTCGTTGTGGTACTTTTAGAGATTTTCCTTCTTTCTAACCTTATCTTCCATGTCTGTGTTGTTTTACTAATTTTACCAAATTTTTTTTGTTCCTTCCACTGTATTCTTAATTTCATTTGTATTCTTCTTTTTTTCTCTGGGAGTGAACAGTTGTTTCTCTTTTCCGGACTTGGGTCACGCGACTGGTTTTGTTCTTTAGGGATCGTGTCTCCCTCGCTCGGCTTTGTTTCACATTCTTCATTTGGAACACTTTAGTGCTCGCGTTATCCCTGACTAGGTTCCTCAGGAGGAAAACCTAGTTTGATATGCTATTTCTTGAGAGGCTTCTACTTCTACCTCCTCCTCATCATGCATTTCCTCGGATGTATCCTTGCTATGGACAAAATGTTCCTCGTGATCGCTCGCCTCAATATTGAGGTTGAGAGGATCTCCGAGGTTGCATATACTGCATATACTACTGGCCAAAATTTGGGCCAATTCCTTTCCTCCCGCAATGGACTCGTGGTGGACTTATGCTAGAGGTTACGTGGACGTTCGATTCCTCTCTTTCTTCTTCATCGGTTTGATTAGTTTCTTCCTCTTCCCCGATTTTCTCCTCCTCCTTCGACACGGGGTTTCTCATCTCCTAACTAGGTAATTCTAAGGGTTGGTTGCTACTACTTTGGAGGTTTCCCAAAATTCCCCCGATTCTTCTTAACTGGAGGAATATCTCGCATTTTAGAGGTCTCGTTTTGTCGTGTCGGGTGATTCTTTTTTCATTTCTGGGCGTAAGGTCGTTCGTCTATCGAAAAATAACAATTCTTCCCAACTAGTCTCGTCATTTGATAGTGATCAGAATTAACTATTAATCGAATTAAATAATGGTGGCTTACTACCATCCTTGTATGATGGGATTTCCTTATGCTCCAAGCAACATCATGCGCAAGAAAAATTTAAATATGCGAGAAAATTCATAGCACATTTTTGTTTTAGTAACGCTAACAATTTGAGGTGGCGTGGTCTTGCCTACGTCCTTTCTTCCATCGCATGTAATCTAGCTTTACACTACTCCCTAGCAAATTCTCGCCATGGTTCCCCGCGAGTTTTTGGTTGGACCCCTTTTCCTTCGACGATACGGGTGGTTTGTCCTTCGTCCCGAAAGATGTTCATGGCCTCTTGAAGTCTCAATTTTTTATGGGTCCATACGGGTCCAACTGCCATGGCAGATATCGGACATATCACGTAATTCATCAGCATCTATCACTAATATTTTCCTCTCTACTATGGAATGATCCTCCCGCAAGTTCCGAAAAATTTCGATGGCCATTTTCATGGGGTCGTCATAATCGTCGTAAGGTAGGTAATCCACTCCTGCTCTCTCCAAATTTTCTCGTGCGTGTCGGAAACTATGAGTACTTGAGGTTCACTACGTCGCTCACCCTCCCATTTTGTCTAAACCTCGCACACTCGTTAATGATTCACAATAATACAAAGAAATTGCAATTTGGAACAACACCCCGTGAATATCGAAAAATACCATCAAACTTGTTATTTCGGGATCCGATGAAAATAGGGAATTGACTCCGTATGCAGTGCGTATTTTGAAAGTCACCTACACCCCCTCAGAAATATGATAGGTCGCCTCGACCGAAAAAATGGAGGAGCGAATGTACATCGGACATCGTTGATTACATATTCATGAAATGATCAAAAAATTATGGAATTACTAAAATCGAGGCATATTATGAAATCATGAATAGATACGGAAATGCTATGTAATGATTCAAAAAATAGGGAAAAGGACATCCGACATAAATAAAAGTGTCTTATGCGGTCAGTTATCCACTTAAACCATTAGAATTGACTTTATAAACAACATTTCTGTATAAGAGGTTCAACAAAGGGGTTTAGGAGCATAATCTCATTTGAAATTAAGATAAAGATATAATAAAAGGGTTTATAATTGATATTGATTTGTGAAAAAATATGACTCCAATACCATCACTGAGTACTCTGCTTTTCCCACAGGGTGTGTCATAACCTTGACACAGTCTGTTTCTTTCCCTTGGAACCATAATCCTTTATATATGCCTAGGAAAGTGCTTTGTGATGTCATGATGCGAGGCCATTGTGTCGACTTGGGAACCGAGATGAATCACAATGCCATTCACCAGAAGAAGTGAAAGTATGTGGCGGCTCACTGATGATGAGACCTCTGTTCCAAGGACTTTATTTTTCCAGCGGTTGCCCATTGGATCATGTCCCTGCGTGTGGTGGCCATAATGGGAATGCCACTTCATTTCCTCCTTATGATCATGGTAGGCTAGCTCTTAATGAGACCCCCTATCCTCCATCCGTCATATCATAGAATTGTTAGTAATCATATAGATATATTTTTTCTTTTCTTTTTCTTTTATATATAGCACTCGCTCTATTTCATGTATAAAGGATGGCTCAACACTCCTAAGAGTAGGGATGGTGCAAGAAGTCCAACATCTCAATAGAAGAAAATATGCACTTATTCTTATTCAATAATAAAATTCAAAGAGAATTATGAGGATTAGGGGAAGAACCGACATGATAAAATAATCAATCAAATTAGTTTTAGTGAAAATAAAGACAACAAAGTGATACAGATAGCTGTGGTCCTTTCCTTTTTTCTTATCAATACATAGCAATTTATTTAAAGATTACAATTTCTCCTTGATATGTGACTCACAGTAGCCTCTAATTTTTGTGTCCTTACATAAATTTGTATATTTTCTTTAAAGGATCATGAAGAATTCACAAAAAATTCTCAAAATGTTGTTCTAAAAAATAAAATGCACTCAAAAGTGTGTTCCTAGATGGAACAACTATTGTTCCTTAAGAGGAACAACAAAAAGAACATCTGCTGACGCAAAACCGTGGTTCCTTTAAGAGGATCAACAAAAAGATAAAAACACACAAAGTCTGTTGTTCCTTTAAGAGGAATAGAAACTCGCTCCTTAAGCGGAAAAACAGATAAAACAAACAAGAAATTTTGGTCCTTTGCGAGAATAGCTTAAAAAAAACACTCCAAAGTCAAACTATTGTTCTTTAGAAGGAACAACAAAAAGTGAAAAATACATGGAGGGATTGTTCCTTTTAAAGGGAACAAGAAAGACAATCGGTGGAAATGTATGTTCCTTTAAAAGGAACAACAAAAAAAATCGACGGAAATTTTGTTCCTTTTAAAAGGAACGAAAGCAAAAAGATGAACACGCAGCATGTGTTGTCTTAAGAGGAACGACTCGATGTTCCTTAAGAGGAACACAAATGTCTCTTTAAGAGGAACAACTATGAAACAAAATAGTAGGCACACAAGATTGTTGTCTCATACAAGCAGTTCATACAAGCACATTAAGAAATCTTATGTACAAATTTACAAAGGAATTGAAATTAAATGAATGAATGCCAGAGAGAGTTATTCTCCTCATCAAGAATCTACATGCAGAATCTCCCTCATAATCGTCGGTAAAAGGATTCACCTCTAGCGTGCTTTGGTGGCATAAATCTCACTCGATGACCGTTTTCTTGAAAGAATGTCCACATCCATCAATGGTAGTTAACGTAATGGTGCCAGCTGTCATGCAATTTCTCGTATCTCATAAGGTCCAAGTTTCTACCATGTCGAGATGGGGAAATCTAAAAACCGTAGGTCAGAGAGGAGTGCCCACTTCTCTGGATGACTCTGTTTTAATTAGGGAATCGTGCCATTTTTCTCTCTCTCCGTTTTTGAATTAGTCAGTAGTGGTAGAGGGTGGAGAGCCCCATCTGCACTCTAACCGTCGACTATTCGTAATCTCACCGCCCTGGTCTCATTTAAATTCAAACCCACCTTTCCTAGTGTTGTTCTTAATGTTTGACGTTTCAAATTCTATCTGCAAAGATGTGTTCCTTTCCAAATATTAATTGATATGGTGAATACCCAAGGGTATTTCTCTCATGTTGTTCTAAGTATGGGATTCAGAAATTGTGAGAACTGTTGCTTTCAAACACAAGAGATACTCACTCGTGGTATTTCACTCAGTTATTTCACCTTTCAGGATGAAACCAGAGTAGGCCACTCGGGCCCACAAATGCATCGTCTTAAAGAAATAATCAAGGAAACACCAATGATCCGGGTTATAGTGAAAGTATTTGTCGCAGTTCAAAAGTACTCATCAACCATAAAAACAAATGTATGGAAGTTTAAAATGTGTTTTGTAATAGGTGGAAAAAAGTGACTTTGATGATGTATATGTGTCTTATACATGTAGGAGGTTTGTTTCATTTTCATCGCTTAACATATGAAAATATGAAAATAAGGTAAAATAACACAACAACATATAGCACTCAAGATATGATGAGTGCTCACCTTCCCGTCTGCGATCCACAGTGGTCCAAGGTTCCCAAATGCGTGCCCTCGCTCTTATTATGCTCTTAGTAAATCGCTATAGCAAAGTGGGGAAAGCCTTAAAATGAGAGCTAAATTAGCTGCATTATAATGTGATCGCCAAAAGTGCAAAATAATAATAATAATCGTACTTATAGTTTCACCTTAAACGTATAACCATCAGCCTAACACAACTCCTCCGAACAAACCCTAAATGGTTCTCTGTTTCCACGCCTAATGATAAAACACCCGAAGAAATGCCTCGATGGATTTCGCAACATACTCTAGTGGCTCTGTGATGTCATACATCCCTGCAAAACAAAAATTGTTTTTGCTCCAAAATGGACTGTCAGAGATCAGATGACTGAAGACAAGTTTTTCCCCACTCAGCGTAGTGAAAAGCTTCCTCCAATTCTCGTGAGGACTCGTGAAGTTAGGCGCCACTAATTTTAGTAGAAATGCTCCACTTTGGCTCTCCACCAATATTCCCTCCACCCGTTGGGGCTACGGATAAGGTCCACGCGTCACGTGACCGCTGTTTACCTTAACCAACACGTAGAGTTATCCATTTTTCAGCGTTCAAATCTGCATGCTATGGTGGAGGCATGAATGTTTAATTAAACCTCTGCCCAAATCATACATGGACCGCTGTTGTTAATGCGACTCCCAGCCTGCATGTCAGCCTAGTACTGTGGGTTGCATGCTTTATGAAGGAGTCGCCTCTCTGCTTTTAACAATCTAGCTTCATGTCACGAAAGAACCTTTGCCACGCACAATATTAAAACCATGAACTTTGAGAACATGTGGGTTTTGAACATTTTTCATATTTCGACTTTGTGCTGAATATACATGTGTGGTTTATATTATTTATATTTTACATGTAAAGGTTTAAATTTATCTTTTTTAATAATTAAGAATGAAACATTACATAATTAGTAATATAATATATGATTAATACAACCATATAAATATGACAATCCTTTATAATTTAATTAATTAATTAAACCTTAATAAAAAATAAAATTGTCCCAACACATACATATTAAAAAAATTTTCAAAATAATGTGTTGACAATAAGCATTTCGAAATGCAATATCTTCTTCATGCTTGTAGAATGGATTTGAGTGTTGCTTTGTGTTACCACGTGATCATTTTGTATGAGCTCTTTTCATGTCGTTCAGGTTTGAACCAATTACGAGCAACAAAGTTTTTGAGAATTTTTCCAAGTAGGACATGATCTACCCATCACACTCCTAAAATGGAAGTCTCAATTCCACACAACCTCTCCGATTAGTGAAATTGACATGATGTGAGACCGATTCTCCACTACCATTCCACTTGAATAAGTGAAATCTACCCCATTTACCTCAAAATGGAGCTTTTCAGGAAAATGATAAATTGTTCTCAGAATTAACTTGATTGACTACATTGCTAAAAATGCGGATCACCATGATGAAAATTTCTTAAAATTCTGCAAAGAATAACAATTGCACTTGCGTAAAACAAACCGTTTTCACACCGATCAAACTTCCGTGAAGACTCTGAAAATATCATTAACCTTGCAAACCGTTCCCATGGCGTATAATCTTCACCAGTCTCGAAAACCAACTTTGTCCCACGAGTGAACTGCAGTCTTTTTCCTCGTACGTATTTTCACCTCTCTGGTTCTGTAAAGACCGTCTTGCGTTAGACACTGCTCTAATCGCGACCACCCGATGCACAAAGGTAACTCGTGCAACATAATGTCATAGCCTTTCAAAGACAAACTATTATCAGACCGAGATACATATCATTAAGTAACATCGTGAAAAGCGTAAATGGCTATAAAATTCTGTTGTTTAAACATCAGTCTAAAGTCAGTATCTTTGACTTGCATGAATCCAACTCTTTCAGTGACGCATTCACATGGAGTAAAGAAAGACTCAGCTTCTTATTGCAGTCACTCTCTACAATAATGTACTTTTTCCTCCATTCTGAACTAAGTGATACTCGTTTTTCATGGCGATGGAAGATGGCCTTTTCGATCAAATAAGCAGGATCGAAAAATTCTCTGGAGATACTCAAGCTGCACCACATCATGTTCAATTATGCCAATAAATGTAAAGTATTGAAAAGTGCAATATGCACTTTTCTCGAGACTCAGTGTGCTCATCTCAGACATCCACCTGCGATAAGGTACTTTGGATGCGGAATGGTCTCCAAGTTTTAACTGCAGGCTAATCGACCACATTCGATATGAGATTAGCTGGTGTGACCCACGATCAAACAACAGGTGTCAATTTTTAGGAGGCTGAAATTACCTTCATGCATGAAGAGCTTGTATCCTCCTCTTTTCATTCTGTGAGTATCTTTGCAGACAATTTAATTATCTAGACTGGGACCAGTGTCCTGCATCATTCTCTTTCTCCTTTGGCTGTTCTTTAAAACCATGTGTAGATACTTTTTGTCTCTATCACCTGAGTGTCCGACCCTAAGTCTGCTCGCTCAATCATCATACAATTTTCCTTTTTCTTTGGTCTTGTGTATTTTTTTGGTTTCTGTACTTGTGAGGAAGCTTTCCACAGTTGTCTTCATGATGGCTTGTTTTTGAACAAGTTTTTTTCAAAAAAACTTTCCTTTTTTCTCTTTTCTTGAATTTGAAACTCTTTTTCTTACTTTGTTTTTGAAATCACTATCCTCTATTCATAGCCTCAAAAGTATTCTTTCCTCTAGTCATCAAATGTGTAGCCTCGCATACAGACTTCATCTATAGCAGAGAGATTATCAGAATAGTGTGTTGAAGGTAAATGCTAAAACCAGTATCACGTACCTATACATTTTAACAAAGTGTACGTTTTGTAAATCTACTCTCGAGTAAGATGAGATATTCCCCTGACTCTCTTGGGTATGAAATTTCCTTGCACAGGTTTTGTCCCTTTGACTTTGTCTAAAAGCCTTTTCTGCAGCTCATTATAGCCTTATGGAGTATTGATCAAGAGGATGAATTGATTCTTGATTGTGTGACAAACTCCAGTCCATGATGAGGAAATCCCACCATTGTTTCTTTGATTTCCTCCTTGGTTTTGGCTTTCCACTAAACCAGTCGCAGCTCCCTCCATTCTTAATGAGGCTAATTGTATTTTGGTGTTATCATCACGAGATTTTGAATCCTTAGAGAGACTCTTAGTTGTCTAATCCAATTACCCAAATGTCCCTTTTGCATTAACATCACCATTAAACATTTGGCAACTCAAATTTGACATCGAGCTTTATCAATGGGTGATTTTACCAAAGCTTGCTTTTACTTTGTGTGACGATTTTCTGCATCGTTGAAGAGGACGTATGTCAGTGAAGATGATAGATGATGGAGATGCGGACTTACCATTTCTCCTATCTCCTTTGTATTTGACTTATCATTGTACTTTTTCCTCCTTTTCCGAAGAAATTTCCTGTTCTCTTTGCTATTAGATCCTTCTCTAGCAATCCTGTCATTTCTTTCTTGAGAGAGAGCACTGCTATACTAATCATATCGAAGAAAGATTTTCAGAAAACTCCTTTCTTCTTCCTTGGGATCCATTTCTTCATGAGCTTTCACCTTTCCTCGCAAGACACATGCCTGTGTCGCTTTCTAAGGCTATTGAGGGTAGAGAGACAGTGTAGATAATGGCACCTGCCCTCCCTGGTTGTAGATTAGTTTTTGCACTAACCAATTGTCCTTCCCTATTTTTCAGCTCTCATCCTAGTAAGCATCAAACTTGCAAAACAGTAGTAAGAACTGTTTGCACACAAATCAAAATTTGAACTCCAAACCTTTGTAGCTCGATACCAACTGATCCGAAAAATGTGAGAAACTTATTATTTCAGATGAAACGTAGAGAGACGCTAGTAATCATCGATATTTCACCTTTCAAAAAAAGGATGAAACTAGAGGCTACTCGCCTACATGTCATTCTGCTCTCGAAAGAAATAATCAAAAGTAAACACTAATGATCCGGTTATGAAAATATCTCCACGATGCTCAAAGTATTCATTAACCATAAAAATGTACTACAAAGCTTTAAAATGTGTTTTGCAATCGAACAAAGTGACCTAATATGAGTGTATGAGGTCTTATACATGTATGCGGGTTTAGTTTCTATTTTACCGCGTAACATATTTACTGATCTAAAATAAGTAGAGTTAAACACGAAATAATATAGAATCAACATATGACGAGGTAGTTCGCGCTCTCCTCGCTACATCTCGACTCATAGTCCAAGGCTCCCAAACGGGCATGTCCTCTAAGCTCTTATTATGATCTGAAACTTGGTGTAAAAAGTGTAGAAATCCTAAACAGTAGATAAATAGCTGCATAAATGGATTCCGCAGTGCTGAAAACAATAATAATTCGACTATAGTTTCCACCTTAAACGAGAAACTACATGGCTTAACACAAATTTCTCTACCAAACCCCAAGCCCTAAAGTGGCTCTTCAAGCTTCCACGCCGATAAGACACCTCAATAAATTCCCCGATGGCTCTCGACCTGCCTCCATTGCCTCTGTAATGCCCAAAACCCAAAGAGATTGCTCCAAATGGACTTCTCAGCAAAAGTTATGACCAAGACAGGTTTGGCCCAATTAGGGCTCAGAAAAGCTCCCTCCACTCTCGGAGAACGCGCTGGCTTTGCCACCAATTTAGTGGAAACACGCCAATTTTGGCTCTCCGCAAGCATTCCTTCCAACATTTGAAGCCACCTGACAAGGTCCATGTTGCGTGACCACGCCTCGCCGAAACTAACGCTTTAGAGTTATCCGCTTTTTCACGCCCAAACCTTTATGTTAAGTGGTGTGAGGCATTAAGGTTTGACTAAACGCCCACTCCACATCACGTGACCGATGCCATGTACTCCTACAAAGTTCACTTTGCCTCAGCCTCCATGGTTGTGTGGGGTTTTACAGGAGCTAGGCCCCCATGCTTTTAACACTCACTCGACAAAGATAACCTATGCCACATAACAATGTTAAAACGTGAACTTTAGAAAATGTGTTTTCTTTAAACATTTTTCACACTTTTCGACTGTCAATATACATGTGTGGTTTTAGTATTTATGTTCTGATATAGGTTTAAATTTATTTATTTTTAATAATTAATTAAAACATATAATTAGTGCGATAATATATGATTAATACAAACCATATGTAAATATTAATAACTTGTATAATTTTAACTAACTACTATCAAACCTTAATAAAAAATAAACATTATCTCAACACAATATTAAAAATTCTTTCACCAATTGAAGCTATTGGGCTATTTCTAAAAATGCAATATCTTTTTCTATAGCAGTAGTGGATTTTGAGTGTCGTTCACTTTGCCACAGTATTCATTTTTGACGCAGCCTTTTCCCGTCGTTCTGGTTTGAACCAATTTCAGCAACAAAGTTTTGACGATTTTTCCATAGCGGAGCACGATCACCTCGATCACACCCTCCCACGAAGCTAACTCTGTTGCACCCTCTCCATTAGTGAGAATTGATGATGATGTAGACTGCATTCTCCACTCTTCCATCTCTTCGAAGAAGTGAAAATCTACCGCATTTCATCAAATGGAGCTTTTCGGTATGTAACGATAAATTGCTCACCGGAATCCACTGGATCAAACTATCATAGTTACCCACTCAGTGGCATGCAAAGTACCTTGAAAACTATGCGTAACAACAACTCAATTTGCGATTGTTTCTACATTGATCAAACTTCCAAGTATGGATTTTAAATATCGTTTCACCTCTACAAACTGCTCCATGCCGACACTTTCTACCATTCTCGAAACCAACTCTTGTCCCACGTCAATCCACAGAAAGCCCTTTTTGCTTTGCATGCTCCTTTTCATCTCTTTGGGCCTTTCGCATCATTTCTTTGCATAGACACTTCGTTCACTCGCACTCGTACCGATACAGAGCAAATTGTGCGACATAATGTCACCTTCTTTCAGCATACAAACTCATTATTAGGATCGAGAGACATATCATGAGCAACATCATGAAAAGGTAAATGTACATCTTGTTGTTTAAACATCAACAAAGTCGACTCGACTCATGCTAACCCTGCCTTTTCAATTCACCTGATGCATTAAAGAAGATTCCAGCCGTTTCTTGCATGCGCGTTCTCACAATGGTAGCTCTTTCTCCATCCTTGAACAAGTGATACTTGCTATCATGGCAATGGAAGATGGAATTTCGTCAGCTGCGAGACTTCCAAAACAATCCTCTAGACATCAGTGACATCTCACATCAAGTGAAACCGTGTCAATAAACATGCTGCAAGCATATTGTGCGTTAATATGTCTTTCTTGAGACTTTGTAATTTTGCATTCTTGCATGTCCACCCGCGGATAAGGCTTTTGGATGTGGAATAGTCTCAAGTTTGTAACGGCTTTTGACCTAAATATTCCTGATATGAGATTAGCTTCGTGACCCACTATCAAACAAACGAAGCCACTTTTGTATGTTTTGAAATCCACCTTCACATGGAAGAGCTCTATCTCCTCCTCTTTTCATCTTGAGTGGCCTCGAGACAATTTAATGAGCTAGGAATTTGGGAATTAAAGTGTCAGCACCACTCTCTTTCCCTTAATGTTCTTTAAAACCATGGTGATACTAGTTCTCGTCACCGCAGTCCGACCTTTAAGTCTTGCATTTCAACCGTTGCTACAATTTTCCATTTTTCTTTGGTCCTGTTTTTGTTTTTGTATTTTTTCTGCTTTTCATGTATCAAAGGATGAAGCTTCCAAAAGTGGTCTTCATCATGGTCTTGAACAATTTTTGCAAAAAGTACTTTTCCTTTTTCTTCTTGAATTTGCAAACTCTTTTCTTCCTTTTCTTGCTTTTTGAAATCACTATCCTCATTGAAGGCATCAAAAGTAATATTTCCTCTAGCTTTCTGTAAAATGTGAGCTAGAAGTATAGACTTTCCACCAAAGTCAGTAGGATGCAACATAAGAATAGTGTGTTGATAGTTGTAATTAGTGCAAACCTACTCATGAAAACTTTAACAAAGTGCCTTGGCTTTGTAAATCTACACCAAGTAAGAGTGCTCTTCTCCTACTCGCATAGTCTTGCAAATTTTTTCCTTTTGTCCGTCTAAAGTTTTCCTGGGCTTCAAATATTATAGCCTTCTCAGACATGAGTCAAGGGACACATGTTTGCTTTGATCGTAGTGAGTTAAAGTTTGCAGTCTCATTGAGGAAAGAAGAGTTATTACCATGTTTCTTGATTTCAGTCTCTGTTTTGGCTTTCCCACCAAACCAATGTCGCTCCATCCATCCTTAATAAGGCTAATTGTATTTTGGTGTCATCACCATGCATTTTGAATCCCTTGTAGACGCTGTCTAATCCAATTATCTAATTTATCTCAGCATTAACATCACCATTAGCACATTTCGAAACTCTAAATTTGACATCAAGATTTAACAAAGTATTTTTACCAAAGCCAGCTTACTTATGTGATTCAGCATTTACTATCAGTTGAAGAGGATTGATGTTGAGGAAGATGATTACGTGCGGTGGAGACGTAGGATCACCATTTCCACCACCTCCTTTCACTTTATCATTGTCTCTTCTCCCTCTCGGAAGACACTTTCCCTCGTTCTCTCTAGTTTTTAGATCCTTCTCCAACAATCCTATCAGTTTCTTTCTCTTTGATAGAGGATCCTCACTATTTCAGCCACATCCAAGAAATATTTCGAAAAAACCCTCTTCTTGCTTGGGATCCATTTCTCTCATGACCTTCACCTTCTCTTGAAGACATGCTTGTGGCTCGCTTTCTAAGGCTATTGGAGGTCAGCATAGTAGGTGAGATAATGGCACTGCCCTCCCACATTGTGGATTGGCTTTGAGCATTTCTAACCAATGTGTCCTTGCCCTCTTTTAGTTTCTAAAGCAGTAAGCATCAAACACTGCAAAAGCAAGAAATAATTTTCGTACATGCAATCAAAATTTAGAAACTCAAACCCAGAGTTCCGATACCAATAAGGATCTAAAAAATGTGAGAACTTATTATTTCAAATACAAGTAGATAGTCTATCGAATTCAATCAGGTTATTTCACCTTTCCCGAGTGATGAAACCGTAGTGCTGGCCTGCCCACATACGTATCTGGGCTCAACAGCTAGCACTCAAAGAACGACTCACTGATCCTCGTTATGGAAAGTATTTTCTCTCTCTAGTTCAAAGCATCTCATTAACCATAAACAAATGTACGCAAGCTTTAAAATGTGTTTTGCAATCGTGAACAAAGTGAATTTGATGAGTTTGAGTGTGTCTTATAGATGTAGGAGGTTTGTTTCTATCTTTTCGTCGCTTTAACATATAATTGTAAAAATAAGAAGAAATAAACACACATGTCATATAATCCCTGCATATGATGAGGTAGTTCACCCCTCGTTTTCGTTACATTTTTCCAAGTCCAAGTCTCCCAAATGGGCATGTCCTCGCTATTATTCTGTGCTAAATTGCTTGGTACAAAGTGTAGAAAGCCTAGATAGGGTGAAATTAGTCATGCACAAATGTGGATTCAAAGTGCTCAAAACAATAATAATTGACTATAGTTTCACCTTAAATAGTATAAATATAGCAACACAGCCTCTCTCTCCAATCCTCAAGCCCTAAGCTGGCTCTTCAAGCTTCCACGCCGATACAAAAACCCGAAGAAATGCCCCGATGGCTTTGCAACATGCCCAAAGCGTTTCGTAATGCTCCAAGCAAAACAAAACAAAACAAAAATTCGCTCCAAATGGACTCTCCTAGCAAAAAGTTATGACCAATGCAAGCTTTTTCCCAATCAGTACCAGAGCTCCTCCGACTTCCGGGAGGACCGCGCTAGAGCCACTCAATTTAGGTAAAAATGCCACCTCGTTCTCTACCAATATTCCCGCCGACAAAGCTGCTAAATTTGAGGATAAGGTCCATGGTCACTGTGACCGTGCCGCACGTGAATCACTGTTTAGAGTTATCCAAGCCACGGGCCCAAACTTTGCAATGTCATAGTGGAGGCATTAAGTGTTTAGACTCAAACTCTCCACTCCACACGCGTGACTCATTAAGCCACATGTAATCTCTCACCGCTCATTTCGCCTTTCAGCTCCGTGGTTGTCGGAACGGGTTTTATGGAAGGATGTGCTAGTCCCTCGTTGCTTTGGAAACAATCTGTCTAATCACCAAAGTAACCTTGCCACATAACAATTATTAAACCATGAACTTTAGAACATGTGGTTTTGAAAACATTTTTTCATATTTCGACTTTGTACTAATATACATGTGTGGTTTTAATATTTAGGATTTTAATATAGCTTTAAATCAATTTATTTTAATAATCAATTAAAACATATAATTAGCATATAATATATGATTTAATAAAATAATATAAATATTAATAACCATATAATTTAATTAATTAGTTAAACCTTAATAAATATTATCCCAACACATAATATTATTTCCTTTCTTAAAATCGAAGGTTACTGTGATTTCAAAATGCAAATATCTTCCTTCATACGGTAATTTGGATTTAAGCTGTCGCCCGCCTGCCAGAACGCTCGCTGAGATATTTCCATCATTCTAGTTTGAAACCAATTATAAGAAAATAATTTTTTGAGCATTTTTCCAAGGAGGACATGATCACCCAATCACACCCTCTCAAATGGGAAGCTTTTGGACCCACAAAAGCTCTCCTTTATTAGTGAAAAACCGATGATGTGGAGAGATCGATTCTTCACTTTTCCACCCTTGAATAACCGAAATCTCACTTTGATTTCATCAACGAGCTTTTCGTAAAAATAATAAATTGTCTCCGGAATTAACCGATCTTAACCATTAGCTAAAACCGATCTAGCCATGATGCAAATTCTTAGCATCTGCAGTAACCACAATCGTAATTTGTAGAAAACAAACTCGTTTCTACACCGACTCAAACTTCCAAGAAGACATAAAATATCATTCACCTTTCAAACTCCATCCTCATGGCGACCCTACCATTCTCAAACCACCTTTGTCAAATGTTGAACGATGTGCCCTTTTTGCATTATGCATAAGCCTTTTCATCTCTTGAGCTCTTTGTACTGCATTTTCACAGACACTTTGTTCACTCGCACTCGAACCGATACTTCAAAGGTAACTTGCGCAATGTATACATAATGTCATCTTTCTCCTTCAAAGAAAAATTGTTATCGACCGAGACATATCATTAGCAACATCGCGAAAAGGTAAAATGTACAAAATCTTGTTGTTTAAACATCAACAAAGTCAGACTTTGACTCGTCATTAAGTGTACCTCAATTGGACTTCGCATTGAGTAAAGAAGATTCCAGACTTTCTTCTTGTGTGCAAGCTCTCACAATGTGCTCTTCTTCTCCATCCTTGAACAAAGTGATACTTTTTTCGTGGCGATGGAAGATGGTCTTTCTCGTCGTCATGGTGTGACTCTCCCAAAACAATCCTCGAGATAATCATGCGGCACCACATCAAGTTCAACTGTCAATAAATGTGCGCTTTTTGCAAAGCGTAATATGCACTTTCTTTGAGACTCGTAAGTTTTGTTTGCATATCCACCTACAAGTGGATAAGGCTGAAATGTGGAATGGTCTCCAAGTTTTAGTCACAAAGCTTGATCTAAATTCTTCTCGATATGATGATTATCTTCGTGCACCCACTATCAAACTGTAAAGTCAATTTTTGTATGTTTTGTAATTAGAAATCTACATGGAAGAGCTCTATCCTCCTCTTTTCATCTTGAGTATCTTTGTGAAAAATTTAATGATCTAGAACTAGGAAATTGTGTTCCTGCACCACCTCTTTCCTTCCTAATGTTCTTTAAAACCACAGAGATACTCTTTTGTCTCATCACCCGAAAGTCCGACCTCATGTCTTCAGCTCAATCCGTTGCTACAATTCTTCCTTTTTCTTTGGTCCTGTTTTTGTTTTTGTATTTTTTTGGTTTCATCTCAGGATGAAGTTTCTTTGCAATAGTGGTTCCTCACTTCATGCTTTGTTTTTGAACAATTTTTTCAAAAGAACTTTCCTTTTTCTTTTCTCGAATTTCAAACTCTCTTTTCTTCCTTTTGTTTCTTTTGGAAATCACTATATACCTCTCTCATTCAAGGCATCACAAGCATTATTTTCTCTAGTCTAAATGTGTAGATTGTGGTTGGTCACGACTTTCATCTAAGCTTTCGTAGGGATTAACATAAGAATGGTGTGCTGAAGGTAATCGAAGCCATACCAACTAGCGTACTCTAACAAAGTTTCTTGGCTTTCTAAATCTGCAAGCAAGAGTGATCTTTCCTAAATTTCGTATAGCCTTGCACATTTTGTCCCTTAACTCGCCTAAAGTTTTTCCACAGTAATATAGCCTGAGCTGAGGACAGAGAGGACAATTTACTTCTTTGACCGTAGTAATAAACTCAATCCACCATGATAAAGAAATATTACCATGTTTCTTGATTTCCTCCTTGGTTTTGGGCTCTCACCAAATCCAATGTCAAAGCTCCATCCATCCTTGATGAGGCTAATTGGTATTTTGCGTCATCATCATGCGTATTTTGGAATCCTTAGATAGACCTTCCGCTTATCTCAATCCAATCGAGTCTAATTTCTCTGCATTTACCATCACCAATAAACATCTGGCACCTCGAACCTGACATCAAGTCTTTTTACAAAGGATTTTTACCAAGCTGTGCTCAAGTGACTGATTTGCATCGAAGTTGAAAGAGGATGATGCTTGAGGAACATGATGATTTCGCATGGAGATGGTAGCATCTCACCATGTCCACCATTTCCATTTCGAATCACCGGCGCCTTCTTTCCTTTGGAATAACCTCTTGTTCTCTTTGGTTTTTAGATCCTTCTCCTGACAGCTCCATCATTTATTTATCAGATAGAGGATCCTTATCATTTCGCTCACATCCAAGAAAGCTTTTCAAAACCCTTTCTTCCTTTCCTTGGGATCCATTTCTTCACGAGCTTTCATCATCTCTCTTGAAGACATACTTGCGTCGCTTTCTGGGCGGCTATTGAGGGTGAGATAGAAGGTGAGATAGTGGCACCGGCCCTCCTTGGTTGTGGATTAGTTTGTGCACTAACCAATTTTCCTTTCCCCTTTTCGCCTATGTATAGCATAAAGACTCTAGAAAATGAAAGAAAATAATTATTTGCACACAAATCAAAATTTGAACTCAAACTGAAGCTCGATATCAATTTGATCTCGGAATGTGAGAACTTTGTTATTTCGAAATCACAAAGACAGATCAACGTTGGGGCATTCACTCGTTATTTAAATTTTCTAGAGGATGAAACCAGAGGCTGCTCTAGTTCACAAACAAGCACTCGCCTTAGAGAAATAATTCGTAGAACACTAACGATCCGACATGAAAGTAGTCAATCGTGTTCAAAGTATTTCATTAACCATAAAAATGTATGAAAGCTTTAAAAATGTGTTTTTCAATTGGAACAAAGTGACTTTTGATGTGAGTTTACGTGTTCGTATACATGCATGGGGTTTGAACTATTTACTCGCCTACACATATGTAATTCTAAAAAGTAAGTAGAAATAAACACTACAACATATAATCAAAGATATGATGAGTGGGTAGTTCACCCTTCCCTAGGCTACATCTCATTGGAATCCAAGGCTCCGTAAATAGGCATGTCCTTGCCCCTATTATGATCTTAAATTGGTATTAAAAGCGTAGAAAGCCCAAACAAGAGAAATTAGCTGCATAGACACGGATTCCGTAGTGAGGCCGTAAACAATAATAATCGACTATAGTTTCCACTCCAACAGAGACCATAGCTCAACACAGCCTTTCATCCAAGCAAGCCCTAAAGTGCTCTTCAAGCTTCCACGCCGATAAGACACCCGAAGGCACGTCTCCCGATGAAGCTCTAAAACTCGGCTCCATTGGCTCTCCGTAATGCTCCAAAACAAAGAAAAAAATCACCCAAATGGACTCTCCCAGCAAAAAGTTACGACGTCACAAGACGTGCCGCCTCACCAGGCATCTTAGAAAAGCTCCTCCAATTCTAGGAGGACCGCCAAGCAAAAGTGCCACTGACTTTAGGGAAATGCACCACTGGCTCTCCACCAGTATTCCTACCAACGGTTGGGGCTAACGAATACAGGTGCATGCCATGTGATCTGCACCCGCCGGAACCAAAGTCTAGAGTTGGTCCTGCTTTTTCACGTACCAAATCCTTATGTTAAGTGTGTGGAGGCATTAATGTTTAATTAAACCTCCATCTCCACACTTCCATGTGATCTGCTGTCCACATGCGTAATTCGAAATTCGGTTTTCCTAGCCCATGGCTGCGCGGGATTTTATGAAGGGAGTCGGCCCCCATGCTTTAAACGAATCAGGCCTCGTCATAAAGAACCTTGCCACGTAACAATATTAAAACCGTGAAATTTAGAACATGTGGGTTTTTAAACAGATTTTCATATTTCGACTTTGTATTGATAGATACATGTGTGGTTTCATACTTTAGATGTACTAAGGTTTAATGACGCGTAATACTAATCAAACATACAATTAGTAATATAACAATGTATGATTAATATAAACCACATAAGAGTTATTAATAACTATGTTAATTTAATTAATTAATTAAACCTTAATAAAAATAAAATTATCCCAACACATGGATATTACGAAAAAATTTCCTTTCAAAAATTAGTGTTGTCGCCATTTCAAAATGAAATATCTTTCTTCAGCACTGCAACGGATTTGAGTGTCGTTCACGGGCTACAAGATCATTTTGAAGAGCTTCCTTTCCGTCGCCTCGGTTTGAACCTACACTCGAGAAAACAAAATTTTGAGCATTTTTTTCCAAGTAAGACACGATCACATCGTGCATGCACAAGGCTTCCGGAAATACTTGGAAGCCCGCTCAAACTACTATGTAGATGCAAACTCGCTGTAAGTATTTGCTTCTATCACCTTATCCATGCTCTCTACTTGGCCATTTCGCCGCAGTGGTATGCGGGGTTGTAATTTTGTGTTGAATGTGCAATTTTGTAACGTTGTAGTGATTTTATTACTCACAAACGGGTAGAAAGATCATTCCTGTAATTGCGTCCTCTGTGGGAGGCCATAATGCACGCCAACATCAAGAAAGAACCGGATTATAGTAGTCCTCCGTAGCTCTTGGAAGTGCTTTCCTTTGCTTCAACCCATTTAGACAACATACTCGGCTGCAACTCAGTATGTATGTTTTTCGATTTCGATCAAGGTGGGTTAATCAGGACCATCGAAGCGCCTCTAGCTGCTCAAAATGTCTCGGTTTAATAACTATGATTCATCAGTGAAATTTCATCGACTATCCAGCATCGCTCCTTTGTCAACTATAACAAGAGTCAGAAAACTTTTAGCATCTTTAAAAATTGTAGGCCAAGAAGAGTCTGTTTGTAAACCTTCTAACCACCTCCGCATCCGCGAAATGTCCACATGGTCTGTCTACGTCGTGGGCATGCTTTCTAGTGATGTCAAATATTTTGTCTCTCTCGCATGCATCTCCCGATGTGCATATCTTCTCTGTATGAAATAGGTAGCCCCAATCCAAGAGAATCGAGAACCGTTGCTACTTTATCTGCTGCTCATCAGCATTAGCTTAGGTTATTTCATCCTGGCTTTGCACATCGAAATATGCAACAGCAGCATACCATGGGGTTCCTGCAAAGAATCACTAAACATAATAGTTCATCTAGAAACTGACCTTTCATGCACTGCTCGTGTCCGTTTGGTTTTGGCATTCGTGAGAGAAAACGTCAACTACAGGATTCTCCAAGTCGGTCCCTTTATTGCGATGTCAAATTCCTACAATAGAATCAACCATCTGAGTGCTCTACACTGTGATAGGTTTATTTGTTGAACTTTTTATGCAGAGCGATCCGTATATAAACTGTGGATACCCAGCTATATAATGACTAAATTTATTTACGTTGTATTATAGCGAAAAATTCTTTTCCGAGCTCACGCAGATGTAGTTTTTAATTCAAATAGAGAGATATAGACTTGCTACATAACAAATTTCACAGGGTTTTTGTCTTCTTCCTCACCAAGGACCATGCCCAATAGCTTTGCCTCGAGGCATCGTATGAAAGCGACAGCTTAAAATCCCACTTTGTCCCTCAGCACTCGGGGGCTATTCATACAAGCGTTTTCTCGCGATCCTCAAAGCATGGTCACGTCTATCTCGTCCTAATAAAAATCCACATTCCCTCGCTAATGCATAATAGAGGTGCGCCTATTTGAGAATAATGATATATGAATCTTCTGTAATAAACTTAAAAATCCTAAAATGTCAGCGTACCTCTCAGGTGGGTAGGAGTAGGTATTAACAAAATTATCCGAATTTTAGGTGGATCCACCTGTATTCTAGTCAGCCGAGATATAATGACCTAAGACGAGTCGCAATGATCGTCATGTGACACTTCTCATGGCTAAGCAAAGCTCGGTGGAAATACACCTTTGCAAACACCTTTTATAATGCTCGCTCAAAATCGTCTCCCATAAGGTGCGAAATCGTCCTTATATATACTTTCTAGTCTCCTTCATTTATTAACCGAAAGATGATGAGAATGGCTCGCAAATGTGGCACGACTGCACAGAAAAAGTCGTAAAAATATGTAAGAAAAACAAGTTCCCCAAGGACAGTAAAAGCAGTCTTATCTTGGTTCGAAACACCTGGGCATTATATCCATCGCCATCTACGAAAGAAAAGAATTTCTTTCCTACTAATGTATCTCAATACCTAATCAATGAAAAGAAGGCAGCGTGGTCTTTCTAGGTTGCTTTGCTATCAGCTTTTCATAGTCTCACACATATCCTCCACTTTCCATTCTTCTTTTGGTTTCGCTACTCACGCGGAGAGACCCACTCATGCTCACGTAGCGGATAAATAATAAGCTTTACATCCGCGAGTTTTGCATTCAGCACTTTTCACAATATCCTTAAGATGAGGGTTTAATATTCGTGCATGGCTACATGTGGTCTCAGTATAGGAGTGCGATAAATGTGGTGTGTACATAATCGTGTGGATTCAATTCTCTCATGTCTCGGCACTCTCATGCAAACCTCCCTTTCCATATAGTATGAACATCTTCTCTCTGAATGCAACAATACCCACTTTTGTCACACGTTCAGTAGTTTTTCCAGCCCATCTTTCTATGGTTTTAAGCTATTGCAAATTAGTGTTGTAGGTAATGATTGGACCTTTGACGTCTTTTAGAGGATATAGTCTTTCTTCTTTCATTATCAAATGCTATCTCGATCATGCGGTGACATCAGCAAATGCTGGATCCCAAGGTTTTTGGTTAGTTAATGAAACCATGGCACGATGCCACCGCTTGGTCTTTAAAGTCAAGGGCATCTTCTACTGCTACATTGGAGATCTCAATGTTTCTCTATGAGGTATGATACAGTTTCGTATTATCGTTAGGCTTTGGTCAATGCTGGTATATGGCATTAAATTCTCGACATAACTCTCCGGTTATGGTCATGCTAGCCTTGTTCAGCAACAATGTAAGCATCAACAATTAGCAGGCCAAGGTCTACCTAAGATTTAAAGCAAAAGTCCATCTAGCCAGCTTTTTGCGGGTTAATAATAAGGAAGCTCAGAGGGTATTCCTAGGAAGCCCAAGGTGACACCATTACATCATGTAGTGTGCCTCTCCGTCTGCCTTACCAACATCGCCAACCAATTCCAATAAGCTGTGTTGGATCTAGCATGTAATGCCAATTTTTGATGCTAAGTGGTGGTTGTTAGGATATTTGACGTGCATTCCCAAAATCAACCAAGGAATTTGGAAATTATTTTTCCATTGATTTGCACCATAACTATAGGATTTCATGGGTCCTCATACTTGCTGTAGAGCTTCTTCCCTAGTAAAGTCACATAGTAGTGTCGACCACTGACTGTTGTTATTGTTGTCTTCCTCTTTGGCTTTCTTATACATAGCTTCTTTGATGGTATTTGCATAAATGGGAGGATCTTTGGTTAGCTTTGAGGAGTAGGGATTTTTTATACGCACAAATTTTCTCAGCTTCTCCCGTAAAATCAGAAATCAGGATGTTCTGCTGGATTTCGTAGGTATGATTAGTCATTTTGGGGAATGGTGGAGCAAAGAGGTTGTTTCTCAGTCCATGAGTTTGTTGTCTCAACCACATCTCTCCTTTCTGCAATGTTTCTGTCTAAGTGTAAAGGATTTTTCAACTTGAACATTTTTGTCTCCCTCTCATTCTATTATGCACCTGCATTTCTCTAGTTGAAGGTCGTCACATCCCTTTAACTTTGCCTCTAGTTCTACGTAAGCTTCAATTGATTTTATGTCGCATTGAATCAGACTCATTATTAAAGTTCAAGTTGCTGTTGGGATTTGCGGTCTTCCATGCCTTGCGTATGGGGATTTCTTTTCACACGTATATGCTGGTCACAAAGCAGTAGGTGGAGGGAGAGGAATTGCTCCAAATGGGTCGATCTCATAGAGTATTTTCCGGGCTTCGACTACTAGGTCCGACCGCGAGGTGGAGGGGGACCACTGTGTCGGGATATTGCATTATTTTTCCAAAATGGTGGAAAGTAAAGAGAGTTTCTGGCCATCATTGGTCTGATTTGTTTGATTTGGCCATGATGGTGTAGGAAATGGACTGATGTGACCAATCGGGGAAGGGTGGCTGATTTTTCCTACACATTCCTATTGTATCGAGGAGATTGAAAGAGAAGAGGATGGACTCACTGGGCATGTACTGCCGTTTGTTGTGATGCAACACGATGCTAAGCCGACGAGTAGGCAGCTACCCATTTCCCGCTGTCTTCTGCCTGCAGATTCGGATCGTACCCGGTGTGAGCAGCACTTCATCAGGAGTGATCTTTCTGATGCAGACAGGCGTGCACTTGATTGTGTCCAGCACGGCACTCTTTATGGCTATGTTTCTCATCCAGTGGAAGAATATTTCCAAATTTTGTTCTACTTCTACTTGCTTTTGCCTAGCTTTGCATGATATGGAGTTGTGCTTGTCGTAGTCCTAGAATAGTAGTTTTGAAAATCTTCTTCTAGCAGATTTGGCCAATTTTTGTGCGTGGTTATACCTCCACCTGAAAGTCTTGTAGCTAGTCCCTGGTGATTCATGCCATGTTCTACTAGTTTTAATTCTAGTGTCACGCCTCTCGAACTCCTCGATACATAAATTAACAATGCCGCAGCAAACTTTTCCTGAGCATGTGCCACTTTTTCCCATGATGATATTAATGTTTCCAAATCCCATTGTTCCTTCATCCCTTTAATCAATGTAGTTTTTAACACATTATCGTGTAAGGGTCAAGATGCATAAGGTGATCTCTAGAGGTTGTATTGAAAGCGTTCTACATATTCCTCCAATGTTTCATTAGGTTTTGATGTCATCTAAAGATTTCATCCTTTAATTCCTGGACCTACATGAATCCTTGTTGTTTCTTTGAAAAGTAAATTTTCTATCCGATCCCAAATATTTATAACACACCTCCACCTAACCTCATAAACCATCGTGAGAGCTTCTCCTTTTAATGTGTGGAGGGGAATAATTTTAGCTTTTGGGATCGTGGTATAGTCATACTCCCCCAGATAACATATCAATTCAAACATAAACTGAGTCTTGATCTTCCATGCTATTTCTCACAGAAATGTAGAAATATGTCAGAGAGAATGGCCTTCATAGGTGCATTAATCACAATGTCCACAATGGATATCAGTAGCAGGGGAAGCTTGGGGTGGTTGCCGTGTTTTGGGGCCATTTGACCAAATATGTGCCAATATCCTTCTGGGATTTTGAGAATTGTCTTAGGCTTCATTGAGAGTAGCAGGGACAATTCCAACAACACTTCCTTGGTCTCAGATAATGAGCAAGTCCTCGATGAACTATTATCCAAGGGGATTTGCTTTCTTTAGGTTCTTCACTTTGTTTTGATGATTTTATTAAAGATTTCCCTTATCCGGGCTGCTTAGTGTTTGGATCACTTCAAGAGCAGGATCTTTGGTTCTTCTATTTTCCTTGTTTCTCCTCCTCCTTCGTAGAGATTACTAGAGTTCCTTCCTGTAGTTAGGGGTCTGGGCAAGAATTCTCAATTTCGAGAATCTTACTTTGCCTTCATTTGGCTACACCAGCTAAAAGCTACATATGGCGTACTCAGAATTCAAGGAGATAGTAGGTTGTCTAGAAGAAATTTTTCTATGGCCTACCGATGGTCAGAGATTCAACTTTCTTAATGATATCATTAAATGAATGTTGTTCACCCAGGTCAGTCAATCCTTAGTTTTTCAAAGTCTGAGTAATTTGATTTGATTGATTTTCTTTATTGTCTAAAAATGCAAAGTATTCTATTCCTACCTTAGACTTACAGCTTTATATAAGGTAAGTGTTGAATGAGCATGTTCCTTGCTTACAATGTTTTGCCTTCCGTTTAATACTCAGTTCTTTGTGAGAAAATCAAATATACATCACTCTTTCTAAATAGCTACACTCTCCTATAACGACGCCAAAATTTTGAGGTATAAAAGGTGTCTTTTTTAAATCTTGTTTATCCAGACAATTATCAATCCTTTGCAATAATTTTATCTCAAGAGGTATCACTGAGGTGGAAATTTAATCTAAGATTAATGCTCTCCAATTTGGTGTAAAAGATACTGTTTCTCAAAGTATGAGTAAACAGAGTGCTGGAAATGGGAAATATATTTGTAATATATAAACTTTGAAGTTTTAAATCAATCATCAGAACTTTAAATCATCAAATATGATGCGTAGTAATAACTCTTTTCCTCTCATTAACGACAAGAAATTAGTTATAAAATAAGATCTCAACTTGTAACTGAAGGAAGACATTAAATGTCCTTGAAAGAAGGATGATCTTACACTGCATTGTCATCTAATTGGAAATGATAACTAGGTTGAATCAATAATGCCTAATGAAATGAATAACACGTCAACAACATTCTAAAGAAAATTAAATACTTACAAAGAAGAATAAAAATGAAAGCTAGTTATCAAAATGAACAACAAATCTATTTAATGGAAATGAATTAAATACAAATTTAACAATACAAGCTGAGACCTAGAAGTATTAAAAATACAGCAGGTATGAATAATAATTCTTATATGTTGAAATGAATAGTAACTAAAATACTCAATAATTGATGCAACAAACTATTTCATAAAGATGAAATAAATAAGCTATAGTAATATGAAATGTAATAAATGCATTTAAAGGAATCCAGAATAAATTAAACACTACACGACTGAATTAAAATTAATAAAGCTAGATAGCAGTAGATTCATCAAATAAAGTCTTAAATGCCATAAAATATCAGACTTCAAATTATTCCAAACATAAAATAATGAACAAAACTGAATTATATATTAATCATGTAATAGAGTTTGCATAAACACACTGTTTTTAAACTAATAGAGTCTAAGAGTTACCTTGAAAACATGAAGTAGAAATTAATAATCTAGAATATATCATATATGTTTTATTTACAGTCTGCCTTTTATAATAGCCAACGGATGAAACAAAGTGGAGAGAGCTGAGCATGATTCTAGGATCAGAGATCTCAGGGACTCGCTCTATTCTCTATATTCAAGCATCTTTTTGTCTTCTTGCGCTAATGTCGACTGCTCTTTCCTTGCTTTGATCAGAGAAGGGCCTTGATTCATCCTTCTCTGTCAGGATATGGTCTTTGAAGGGCACGGCTATTTCTCGCTTTGTCTTTTTCTCCTCAGCTTTGTATTTCCCTACTTATCTATTTTCCATACAGCATAACTTAATCAATTTGGTAACAATCACTAATCTCCTTAATCTATTATAAATTTCAATATTGCCTCATTTCTGTAATAAGGTATGAGTTGGTGATTAGTGTTAAAAAAGATAAAGAAATACATGGCAAATTCATACCTTTTCCACTGCTCAACACGAAGTACACCATGTAAGACCAATTTTACCATAAAAAAAGTTCTTTCACTACAATAATTAATTTAATAAACCATATTTTATTAAGTTATTTTTGGTTTAAACAAGAAACCCCATAAGGAATAATTAAATAAATCCTTATTTATTTTATTTTCCTCTAGGAATAATTAATTAAAGCTTTGTTGAAATAATATTCCTAGTCATATTTAACCCAATTATGAGAAATAATTAGATAAATCATTATTTGTCATAGTTTTCTCTAGGAATAATTAATTAAATCATTATTTAGTTACTATTCCTTGTTAAATTTGACTAAATCACCTAAGAATAATTAAACAAATAATTATTTGTTAATTATTCCTTAACCACATTCTTGAAATGATAAATAAGTCATTTACTTGTTCATTATTTCTAAATAAAGGTATTTAACCAATTTAAATATATTTTCCCTCCAACAAAATATAATAAAATATTCCAAGTGGTTAGATCTAGATCTTGGTTAATAATATTTTATTATTCTCCATTAGCGAGGATAAAACAATATTTTGTTATAAATAGGAAGGCTTTTCCATTCATTCTAGACTTTGATCACTTTCATTGTCACGCTTTGATCATTCTCATTGCTGCTACTATTTTCTTTTCTTCTTGAGCTCCCATAGAGTTCAACACATGTTTGGTTTTCTGCACCATTGAGAAAGAGAAACTTCTAGAACTGAACTATTGAGGACAACCAAGAACCCATCCCATTGAGGGGGACTGGTTACTTGTATTCATTCCATTTTACCAAGTGTTACAATATATTGAAAACTATTTAAATCTTGTCTTGTCTTTTGGATGCATGGAGTAATTACTATTTCTTTTTACTATTTAACTTATTTTACTACATAGATTTGGTTTTTTGCAGTATTTGTTTGAACTATATATCATAAATATAAATAAGTTAAGGAAACATTTCTGTTGTTAGGGTTGTTTTTCACACACAACTGAAGTGATCTCTTTTCATACACTTGAATTAAGAATTTAAGCTAACAAACATTATGCAATTTTTAAAAACAAATACACACGTTTTTCTTGATTTTTAGGAGGTCGATAGTGAACCTGAATTATGTCTGCAATTTTATATCTTCAATATATGAAATTCAGTCATGTACTATCCCTATGCATCTTCTTTCCAATGCCATAGGTCAAAGCTAATTTGGATTCTTCAAGACCAAGTTATGCCTGATCTCCCATAATGACCTAATTATGGGCTGGTTCAATAAAGAAAATTGTACGACATGCCACATGTCACTATTTCGACCTTTGGCGCTGAAATCGATACAAAAGAAACTATAGTCCCTGCGATTTCGACCTCTTTTTACAAAATTCCAATCTGGTGCTTGAAACACGAGTTATGATGATTTTCCCTCGGTCACCTGTTTGAGATGAAATTCCAGAGCCTGCAAAAACCCTAACTTCGACAAATCATATCTCTGAAACTATTATAAAATGATATTTTCAAGTTTTACATGACGCCCCTCAGGATTTTGGCTCAAATATGATTTTTTGTTAGCTTCTGAACCTTTGTAGAAAAAATGTTATAGTGAAAATTCCACGATGACCATTTTGCAGCTGCGAAACCCTAAAATCCAAAGCTTTGATACCAAATGTTATGAAACTAGCTCACAAAATAGACGAAAAGAGAGATAAACTACTTAGAATTAGCCTCTTTGAGGGGGAAGCCTCCTTTACATTACATAAATAAACAATTTTTTGATGATACAAATGTAAAAACGTCATTTCTATATTTAGGAGTCCATGGGGTCACAATATAATCCTAGCCAACCTAACGATAATAATGTAAGGATACAACAATAAAAAAAATGGGATTTTATGGGACACAATAATAACAATATGGGGACTATAAGGGTACAAAAATAACAATAAGGGGGCTACACTAACAACAATAAGGGACTACACTAATAATATAGGGACCTAATAGTAGTATAATCCTTTCACCTTTGCTGCATCTTATTTTTTTTCTTTCAAATGCTTAATTTATTTTTACAATTAGTTTCATAGTCTTGATAATTGTTTTATTTCTATTGTAGTTATCCATAATATAAGATCGTTCTTTTCTTTCCATAGATTATGTTTACTTCTAAGTGAAATAGATCAAATTTACTTTCAAGCTTAATATATTAGGATTTTTGTCAAGTCCAATATATTAGAATCACTTTCAAAATCCATAGATCAAATTTATAGATTAGATTCATTTCCATGTCCAACAAAATAATATTTTCCTTTATGTTTAATAAAACAAAATTTCAAAAGCTTTCATAGTATAGAATTAGAATAACTTATTCTTTCAAGTTTTAAATTTGATGCTTTGATAGATATATTATTTGAGAAATAATGTATGTTTTTCATAAATAGGTTTCATTTAAGCCTTGTAATAATTTCCATAGGTTAATTTCCTTTTTGATTGAAAGGTTATTTTCTATCATATATTGTGCTAGTGTACTTCACAAGTTCACAAACCCTAGTTTGAAAATTTAATGAATGGAATTTATTTCATAATTAAATTACCTAACACATTGTGATTTCTATGACCTTGTGAATCCTAGGCAGATTTGTAAGGGAGGTATGGTAATAAGTTTCCGTAATATGAGGCTAGGAATATACATGGAAACTCTTGAGGGTTGTTGTTATAGCTCAAAACACCACCCCCTTGGGTCCACTAGAAAAGAAAAACATATCGAAATAAATGATATAGAAATTTGTCTATGAAAGCTCTAGGAAACACATATTTGATGCCTTCAACGCTCCCCTGATACTAAAATCCATCACTACTAGTCTAAAAAATGCTAGATGTATGGTCTAACAGGGAAAACTAGAGGGCTAACAATGCACCAATTGAACTACAAAAGAGAACTAGAATGAATTTTTGCATGGATAAGCTCAAATGGATTCAAAGTTGATCACTCTGAGGGGATAAGGATTGAATTACCAAACATGGTCAACATAATTTTTAGATTCAATATGATGTCTCCTTAGAGACATATATTAAAGCTTTATCTCCATAACTAAAAGAAAAAGAGAGGAAAGTATCGTATGTCAAAATTTCATTGGAACTCAAAATCAAAACGCTTCCATGTGATAAGCCACTATCATTCTCCATATCAACAATGACTTGTGGTGAGAGAAGGAAAATAGGCAAAGACTGCAAAAGGCAAGACATTGTATCAACTAATTGTGGTATAATATAAGCATTTATTTTTTACCCACTTTATCACTATCTCTCTTTTTGTTTTTTATAATAATGTGTTGGTCGTGGTCATGTAATAATTCTAACAAGTTATTTTATAGCACAAGGTTTGGAAAAATTTTTGTTTGTGTAGGAATTTACCATAGGATAGAGTATGTTTAAAATATTTATAGTGATCCCTTAAGTTGGATGTGTCAAATAACATACTTCTCTTAATAGAAGGTATGAATCCTTCTTCCTTTATGTGACATCCTAATATGCATTCTTTTACGACTGGATTGAATGTAACCTTTGTTGTAACCTTTATTGTCCGGGCAAGTCTCGTGTAGGCTTGCTAGAATAGAGTACCCTACTATTGTACATGTGTAATATTCCTAAATTAGCATGTAGCTAATAGGAATATTAATTTTTATCTTAGCACCTAGTTAGATGAATAAATGGGTAATGAGGCCCACACATGTCCTAAATAGGCATAAAATCCCTCTTGATGTGAAAATGGATCATGATAATAAATTGATCTAGCACCCTCATGTGTGAACAAGGGCTAATGCATGTGGACAAAGTAAAGCTTGACCAAGTCAATAACACTAATATGGGAGGAGTGGATCATTAATAAAGACAGTTCAATATGAATCTGGATTAGTTTAGATAACTATATAAAAGCTGGATTGAAGACCCTTTGGTGTGAAAAGGGGTTGGAGCAGGTTGAAGAGGTCAAATTTGACCAAATCAAATAGCATTGTTATGCAGGAGTGACATTAATGATGGGACAGTGCAATTTTTGAGGGAGGTTAATTGTGTGATGGTGGAAACCCTAATGAGTGGGACCCAAGGTGAGAAGGCTCACATTTTTTATAAGGAAGAGGATGGCAGCCATATGGGGTTATCTTATGAATATTATTTTGATATATTTGTTTAGACTTATGCTTTCTTTAGCTATTTAGTTGAGATTGTTGGTGTTTTTTAGCACAGGGTGTTCCTATTCGGGAATCCCACCTCTTCCCTTTGAGTAGCTCTTGGGAGAGTCCTAATCTATCATTCCACATATTTGGCATTCTGGCTAAGTTTCAGTCTTCATCTAGAGCACAGTTTCTGCAAAATATTGTGTTGCGTTGCAGGGTTTTGCAGTGGAGGGTTCTCAAAACCACTTTTTGAGCTATTTTTTCATAGGAGGAAGTATTCATTCTCTTGGGAGATCAGTTTGGAGGGTTCTTGAGAACATTTAAGATCTTTTGCATTAGGCCAACTTATCCCCATCATTTACATTGTAGTTTTAGCTGGGAATTGTGTTATTTTGGAGGGCAGTTTCAGAGGAGGATCTATTGGCTCTTTTAGAGTGTTTTCCTGTAGGTGAAGGGCTCAGCCTTTCATTGGAGGAGACCTTTGAGGAGATCTACATCAGATCTACATTATTTCAGCCTTATATTTCAGGAGCTTTAGTTTGCAGTAACTCTTCAGTCCTAGGGCTGTAGATCACCATTTGTATTTGGGTGCATTTCCAGAAACCCTTCCTAGGTTCTCTTGGAATGGTATAAAAGAGACTATATCTCAGTTTTTGAGCATTATTGATTAATATAATAGCAGATACATTTATATCTATAATTTCAGTTTATAAACCCTCATTAGACTCCATTTTCACTTGTTGCAGTAGTTTTGGGGTTGCAATGTTTCTGGGCTATTCTAGGTGTGGGAGGCTTGTTTATCTCATCTATCATGATTTGTTTCTGATCTCCTTTTGCATTTGGTTAATATAAAGAATAAAAAAATGGATCTATGGGATGTTATGTGTTATTATAGCATAGATTTTTGAAAAATGCTTTTTTTGTGCATGTATTGCTGATTTTCCCATTTGGGAATATTACAGTGGAATCAGAGCATAATATTTTCTCAGCCTGTGAGTTTTCAACCAATATGCTATAAGAAGAAGAAGATAAGGAGAAAATATCTAAAATGATAGAAGGAATGAGATTTGTCTCATCACTTTTCAGATCTATGAGGAACCTCTCTAAGGAGGTTAAGCAGATGAAAGGGGAAAAATATAATGAGACCTCTAGAGGGTTTCAAGAAGAGGAAGGTCCATGTACTTCCTATTATCAGAAGAAAGAACTAGTGTTGCAGGGAGCTCCAAAGAAATACACTATGCCCTTTCCTTTTAAGGAATAAGACAAGAGGCATGGAGATGGAGGGCACTTGCAACATGAGATCCTAAGTGGATACCTGCAAAATATAAGTCTCAACCTAGAGCTTTCAAGGAGACTCTAACTCTCCCATAGTTCATTCAGCTTGAGGAAGAAAGTAGACCTTGCAGCAATAGAAGAATAAAGGGAAATAGATTTCTATTTTCTACTTTTGATGGGTCATCCACATTTACAGCAAGGGCTTGGGAAATGAAGGTAGATGCATTATTCCTACTACATCTAGTGGTGGAAAGAGAAGTTGTTGAGATTGCAGCACTGCACCTTGGGGGTGAAGCAAAAATTTGGTGGTTCAGCCATTTGATTCATGCAAGAGTGATTGCATTTGCAGATTTTACTCAAAAGTTGATCAAAAAATTTGACAAGAAAAAATCATAGGAGGAGAAGCCTTCACCACCACTTGAGGAGACTTGTACCAGTGTTGATACAACTATGGAAGAGAATCCATCATCATCAGCAATTGGGGGAGCCAACACTTTGGAGGAAGGAACCCTTGTAGCCATACAAGATGTTCCCAAGCTTCACCAACGTAGCATAAGTTTCCACTTTCTGTTATTTCAGCACATCTTATGGAGGGTTGTGGAAATATGCCATTGCATGACCAAGGGTCAAAACATATTGCTGATTTGGAGCAACAAACTTTCACTGCATTGTGCAACCTTGAGTTGTTCAAGGAAAGGATAAACAATCCTCCTGACTATTCATTATTGAGATGCACACAACTCTTGGGGTTGGGGTGTGGATTTTTGGAGGACAGGATGAGATTTTTCCTAAACAATCCAATGCAGAACTATATTTTCAGTATTGAGCTTGAGAATGATATAGAAAATACACCATTATGGAGATCAACATTGTTGTCATTGAGCAGCAGTGATGAGTTGGGGGCCCAACTATTACGAGAGAATTATAATGACCATTACACGTGTGACATTGGATGAGTAGATTATTGATGAGAGTCCTCTTATCTTTCAGCATTGTGATGGATCTTTGTTGATGAGCATTGTACAGCTCTATGGGGAGACGTTTCTTTCAACATACTTGGATCCCTATGGATTCAATATGGTCATTGGTGAGGGGTCTTCACCGGGAGATCTCCAAGAGATTGCATTTCAATATCCCATGAAATGCAAAGGTAGAAATCTGATATACGAGGATAGTGTTCTCCATTGGAGGAATACCAAGATGGAGCATGGTAGGAGACACCCACTGTTGGATGAAAGGGTGTGGATGGTAAGCAAGAGGTTGATGAGTCAACTACATATCTATGACATAGGGCAGCAGGAGGCATGGCTGGATTGGCTACTCTTGAAAGAGTTTGGCCATCATGTGAGATATACTTCTTCACAAGGTATGTTGGTGGAGGGAACTTGGCAGGGCACGTACATCATATGGCAGCAAGGGGTTTGCATGCATTATGTTGATATGTAATTCTTCATATCAATCATCATGTTTTCATATCATGATTTGTTTGATGGAGGTGTGAGGAGGTAGCATGAGCTATTGTTGCTTTGGATACTCTTGGGAGAGTACGGGCAAAATTTTTCCCATACTTGGCATGATATTTCAAGAGAAAGGGATGGCATAATCAAAGTCCAAAGAGGCTACCCTTCAGCATTAGAGGATCAGGAGGTACTTCCACATAGGAAGGAGACTCCCACACATAGCAGCATGATTGTGGATGACTTTGGCATATAGCCTATCAAAGAAGGGAGTCATGGAGTGACAAGAGCCTTATCACTAAGGCTAACAATGCTGTCACTTGGGAGTATGTTTCTATTGATGGAGTGTTCCAAGGGGAGTATGAATCCCTTCATTCTGCAGATTTTTATGAGGAGATTCTCATGGGAGGACTCATCCATGGACCTCACTCTAAGCCTACTCACTATGAATGGTAAGAAATGTATTTCTGTACTTATTGATCATTTCATAAATTATTTGCATCTTCTCACCATCTATGTACAGTGCATTGCTCCACAAGAGGGCAAAATTTATCTTTGGGTTCCATGGTCATTCTAGGACCAACATTTGTGATGGAGATAAATTTTCTTTGCATGACCTTGGGCAAGTGTGTTTTTATTATTATTATGCTCAGTTGATATATAATGCTATTTACTACCTCATAGTAGATGAGAAAACATGCACAACTAGTAAGTTGTTGGAGGACCACTTGCCACATGATGTTCTAAAATAGCAGTTGGTAAAACTGCACTGTATCCACTAGAGAAACCATCGATACCATCCAAACTTGCACATAACCTTCAACATTTTTCTGATTTGGATACCATATGGTGATGATGTACTATTCACTTGTATGGGATGGATTGGGCCAACATTATTCATGGTTCTATGGAGAGGATCTTTGAAGATCCAGTATTCTTCTTGCCTCTTGAGGGAAACATTGTTGCAACCCAAAATTAGCAGCTCCTCTACACTTATCATAAGTGGAGAGAGAGACAACGTGGAGTAGGATATTTTATCTACCATGTTCAATTATGCAGCCCACCTAGATTGCAGGAGCCAAACGTGGAGGATATTTTTCATGAGTTACCATTTTGGAGGGTGGCTCATTTTGTATGGATGATAGCTTGGAGATGGGAGATTCAAATGGGGATGATAGCTCCCAACATATATCAGATATCATGCCTCAAGAATGCCTCTAGACAACACGTTTTGGCCTCCGTGGGTGTTTTACTTCTACATGATGATAGCGATTTGGGATGGTCACCAAAAGCTAACTTGCATACTTCGGAGGGGAAACTTGGAGATGTATTGATGAGACAACATCTTGTTCCTTGGAGGAGCTTATCATATGAGGATGCTACAGGAGGAGGAGAGGAGGCTCTTCGGTTCTATCCTTGCAATTTCTTGAGGACAAGCAATGTTTGGGAGGGGAGGACTATAATATTCCTAGATTAGCATGCAGCTAATAGGAATATTAATTTTTCTCTTAGCACCTAGTTAGATGAATAAATCGGTAAGGAGGCCCATACATATCTTAAATAGGCATAAAATACCTCTTGATGTGAAAAGGGATCATGATAATAACTTGATCTAGCACCCTCATGTGTGAACAAGGGCTAATGCATGTGGAAAAAGTCAAGCTTGACCAAGTCAACAACACTAATATTGGAGGAGTGGATCATCAATAAAGACAGCTCAATATGAATGTGGATTAGCTTAGATAGCTATATAAAATCTATATTGAAGACCCTTAGGTGTGAAAAGGGGTTGGAGCAGGTTGAAGAGGTCAACTTTGACCAAATCAAATAGCGTTGTTATGGAGGAGTGGCATTAATGATGGAACAATGCAGTTTTGGAGGGAGGTTGATTATGTGATGGTGGAAACCCTAATGAG
This sequence comes from Pinus albicaulis, assembly GCA_034641835.2. Taxonomy (NCBI): domain Eukaryota; kingdom Viridiplantae; phylum Streptophyta; class Pinopsida; order Pinales; family Pinaceae; genus Pinus; species Pinus albicaulis. The sequence goes on from CM076570.1 coordinate 89,620,863, forward strand.
TGGGACCCAAGGTGAGAAGGCTCAAATTTTTTATAAGGCAGAGGATGGCAGCCATATGGGGTTAGCTGATGAATATTATTTTGATATGTCTCTTTAGACTTTTTCTTTCTTCAGCTGTTTAGTTGAGATTGCTGGTGTTGTTTAGCACTGGGTGTTCCTGTTCATGAATCCCACCTCTTCCCTTTGAGTAGCTCTTGTAAGAGTCCTGATCTATCATTCCACATATTTGGAATTCTTGCCAAGCTTTAGTCTTCAGCTACAGCACATTTTCTACAGAATATTGTGTTGTGTTGCAAGGTGTTGCAGTGGAGAGTTATCAAACCCACTTTCTAAGCTAGTTTTTCATAGCAAGAAGGATTCCTTCTCTTGGGAGATCATTTTGGAGGGTTCTTGAGCACATTTCAGATCTTTGACATCAGGCCAACTTATCCCCATCATTTACAGCGTAGTTTCAGTTGGGAATTGCATTATTTTTTAGGGAAGTTTCAGAGGAGGATCTATTGGCTCTTTTAGAGTGTTTTCCTATAGGTAAAGGGTTCATCCTTTCATTGGAGAACACCTTTTAGGAGATCTACATCAGATCTACATTATTTCAGCCTTATACTTCATGAGCTTTAGTTTGCAATGACTCTTCAGTCCTAGGGTTGTAGATCACCATTTTGTATTTGGTTGTATTTCTGCAAACACTTCCCAGGTTCTCTTGGATGTTAAGAATTCACGCGAAATAATAAATAATTTCTCCGAGAGGAATAATAACCATAACCATGAAAGAGCCTACAACAAATCACATAAACATAAACACAATGTTTAACCAGGAAAACCCCAAATCGGAGGAAAAACCCAACCAATGAAATTTCATTAAACATTGGCTAAAACCCTGGCCAATCCGGCCAAGTGAGCCTTCACCACTCACCTCCAGGCCTACATTACAATGAAGTATTCCCGGCCTCTTATAGGCTCCATTACATGCAATACCATGGGCCAAAACCATGGGTGCACAAAACCATGTGCCCCAAAACCACTACTATTTACCCTAGTCAACATTGACTCTACCCCGAGTCATGTTTACCTAACAATTCCCCCCTTAAACTTGACTTGGGGATTATTGACTAAATCTAGCCAAACCTACTAAATGAGACAACACCGCTCACTCTAGCTCTTCCCCCCTCAAATTTTTACCCAGGGTAATTGTAAACTTGACATCCCCCCTATCACCTAGGTCTAACCTAGACTTTACCAGAGATTACCCAGGGGTACGCATGCCATACCAGGTCTTACAGCAGTATGCCCATTTACATGTAAAAAATTAACTCCATTATAATAATATTTTTTTTGTTTCATTGTTGCTCTTTGTACATATGAAATCAATGTCCATATAAAAAGAACCCATCTACCGGATTACATGGGTCACCAGTCTCTGTAACCGCCAGTCCTCTAGGAATTCTCTTCAGATACATGGTTCATCAATTTTTAATTAATTCACCTGCAAATATCCTCTCTCATTTTAACGTTCTTCAAAACATTTAATTGACACATTTTGTCAAACACTTTGCATGTAACCAATCCTCGTAGTTTCTTACTCTATAGATTTAGAGACCAAGACCTCTCTAAAGCAACACCACTATAATGCTCAAGAAGCTCAGAATGAAGTTTTTGACATTGCCATCCATTCACCTGGTCCACAAAGATTAGAAAGCACAGTTGCTACAACTGAAACAACATATTTTTCTTCTTTCTAAATCTGCTGAGAATTATCAGCTTCATGGTCCATTCTGAACATATCCTGCAATCATAGTCATCCACGAGATCATAGTTGTTTGAGGCATTTTATCAAATAAATGACAAGCAACCTCCAATTTTCCACATTTTGTGTATATGTCTATAAAAGCAGCAGCTACATAAATATCGGACTCAAGCCGCATCCTAACCATGTGATGATGAATCTTCTTGTCCTGTTGCAGAGCTACTAAAGATGCACATGCCTGGAGTACATCACCAATGGTGACCACGTCAGGTGACACATCTGCCAACCGCATTTGATGAAAAAAGTATCAATATGTCAAAAAAAAGCCCACTCTGGGCATATGCACAAATAATCAAACTCCAGGAGACCACATCTCTTTCAGACATTTTGTCAAATAATTGGCACGCAACTTCAAAACATCCACACCTCACATACATTTCCAAGAGGGAATTCCCCACAAAGACATCAGACTCAAATCCAATTTTGACAACCTAGCCTTGGATTTTCTCCCCTTCTCTTAAAGCCGACAAGTCGACACACGCCTTGATGCAGAAACCCCGAGTGCGCACACGCTGGTAGCACGCTAACCATGACAACAAGATTAGGCATCACTCCTTCCAGCATCATCTGATGAAACAGCCTCAAGGCTTCATCTGCTTCTCCACTCTGAGCATAAGCAGTAATCAAGGCACCCCACGAAATGACATCTCGTTTAGGCGTTTGGTCAAACAGTTGACGTGCAAACTCCAAATGCCCACATTTGGCATACATTGTAACCAATGAATTACCCACAAGTGTATCTGATTCAAAACCACTTTTGACAACATGGGTATGAATCTTCTTCTCCTCTCGAAAAACAGATAGCTCGCCACATGCCTTGAATACAAAGGGAAATGTAAAATTGTCCGGCCATATGCCATCATTTTGGCATGAAGTTGCAACACTCAGAAGCTTCATCGAATGCTGCCAGCGCATCAACAATGCTTCCACAAGCATTAGATCTGAAATATTTAAACAAATTCGCACAATATCCAGCTTCTTTGCATCAATGGTTTCACCATGCAGCAAAAAATTTACATTTCTAACTCAACGTGCTCGTCCACGTTACTTTCATGAGAGAACTCCTCCAATGGGTTATGCATCGATCTTGTCCTTCAGTTTGAGATCCATATCTGCAACAATACAATAGATCATATCTCTATTCACAAGCCAATAAAACCCTTGGAAAAATAAAACGTCCATCTGAACCATGGCTGCGTGAAGGTTGTTAAGATTTTACGGCAAAAATAATAAATATTTACTGAGAGAATAATACACATACAAAACCCAGCAACAAATCACATAAACATAAACACAATGTTTAACCAGGAAAACCCCAAATCTGGGGAAAAACCCAACCAATGAAATTTCATTAACCATTGGCCAAAAAATCCTGGCCAATCTGGCCAAGCGAGCCTTCACCACTCACCTCCAGACCTACCTTACAATGAAGTATTCCCAGCCTCTTATAGGCTCCATTACATGTAATACCATGGATGCACAAAACCATGTGCCCCAAAACCACTACTATGTACCCTAGTCAACATTGACTCTACAACAGGAGTCATGTTTACCTGAGGTGGATTAGTATAAAATTATTTAGATCTAGGTTTGAAGCATTATTGATTATATGATTATTTGTCTCTATAATTCTGGAGTATAAAACCTCATTATACTGCGCTATCACTTGTTGCAGTATTTCTATGTTGTAGTAGTTTTGGGGTTGCATTGTTTTTGGGCTATTCTAGGTGTGGGAGACTTGTTTAACCCATCTATCATGATTTGTTTCTGATCTCATTTTGTATTTGGTTCCTATAATGAATAAACCGATGGATCCATGGGTTGTTATGATGTATTATAGCATATATTTTTGAAAAATTCGTTTTCTGTGCTTATATTGCTGATTTCCCCATTTGGGAATATTACAAAATGTTACCAAAAAACTAAATCCTGTTCAATTTCAGTATGATTTTTACGAAATTCAAATTTGATGCTCATAGAGGAAGTTATGATGATTTTCCCAAGGTAGCCTGTTTGAGACTGCATGAAAAAACCATAACTTCTTTGGACCATATCTCAAAAAATATAGTGAAGATCTGAATTTTTTACAGGAGTTTCATCAAGATTTTAGATCGACATGGTAGAAATTTAAGCTTCTGAACCTTCGTAAAAAAATGTTATAGCGAAAATTCCAAGTTGACCTGTTTGCAGTAGTGAAACCTTAGAATCCAAAGCTCTGATACCAAATGTTATGAAACCAACTCACGAAATAGAAGAAAAGATTGATCAACAACTTGATAAATAAACTCTTTTAGGAGGAAACATCCTTTACATCACATAAATGAATAATTCTTGGATGATACAAATGATAAGACCTCCTTGGTATATATAGGAGTCTAAGGGGTCATAATATAATAAGAGCCTACATAAAAACAATAATTTAAGGGCACAACAATAAAATTACTGGGATTTTATGGGGCACAAAAATAACAACATGGGGGACACATGGGCACAAAAATAACAATAGAGGGCTACACTAACAATAAAAATAAGGGGGATACACTAGTATTATAGGGACCTAACACATGCTATGGACATGTTGGGTGTATTTAAAATGGCGAATTCCAAATACTTGTATGGATGTACATAATATGGTTATGTGCTTTGTTGTGTCATCTCCATTTATTGTTACGATTATCATCTTATGGGAAGAATGGATGGATTTAGCGAGAGAAAAGAAATGGTGGATTGTTGATCTCATGTGGTATTACATATATCAGTCAAATGGACTGAATTTATGGTTTCACACATATGATGCTACCATTCCAAATAATGGATTTGGATAAAATGAATTTTTGCTCACCTAAATGAAATTGAGTTTGAATAAAAACCATGTCTAAGGGATTGGGTTGTTGACGGAATATGGAGGAGTGATTAATTGGATCATCCCTAGGGTGATCTAGAGTGATATGGGACC